>JABWIB010000349.1:42630-57376 GCA_016617825.1 Platyplectrum ornatum
GCATTAACCTACTGTGTGTTGGTATATGTATGTATGTATGTATGTATGTATGTGTGTGTATATATATACAGGGCTCGAAGTGGGGGTGTATACGGGGGTATGCCATACCGGCACTTCTTCCACTGATGTAATGGAAAAATTAAAAAACTCCATTGACTTCCATTATATTCTGTGTTTCCATACCCCCACTTCTGTATGTCCATACCCCCACTTCTAAATTTCCACTTCGACGCAGTTCAGTAAACTTAGGCTGTGGTGTTTGGGATAACATGGATGTCTCAGTGTAGAATAGGGAAGAAGCACGAGCTGCAATTAACTTACAGGGTGACTATAGGAATCAGCCTGCGGCCACTTCTTCTATATTACTCGCTTGTTATAACTGCTGTACCCGGGAGCAATGCTAATGTTATGTCTGCATTGCTCTTAGTCAGACAAAAAGAACCATCACCACTGAGTTGGGAATGAAATCAGACATACTGAAAGAGATAGACATATGCAGATACAAAAAAAGTTATACACACACCCTTTATGATCAATACACACCCGATAGCAACATATATATATATATATATATATATATATACATACATATACGTTTGTGTGTGTGTGAGGTGTGTCTTAATTGCCATATTTGTATTGTATATAAGAATACTTTGTTCCATACAATGAAAATGTATGGCAGTATGTTTCCATCTGCAAAGACCCCCCCCCCCCCCCCCACCAGAGCATGAAAGGGAAATAATGCAGCACCCAAAAATCAGCTATACATACAGTGGGTGTTGAAAAGCAGACACACAGGAAGAAGTAGGAGAACATGCACAATGTAAGGCACAAGACCAATAAGTAAGTCGTTCCCGTGTGTGGCCAGCTTTAGTATAGTCTCAGGAGATATCTTTTCACAGTGATTCCAGTTCTAATCATCATTACTGTCTAAATGTTATCTGTAACAGAGGACATGTCAACTACATGGCTTTATCCATAAAATTCTCCCTTTAAAAACCAGGATATCATAGGCATTATAAGTAAAGCAGTTAAGAAACAATGACTATCTTTTTAAACACTTAAGCAAAACATTTTTCTGGTTCATATTAGAGTGCACATTTAAATATTGGCATAACTGGAAGGCATTTGGTGGTCTATACTGTTAAAAGGATACAGTGAACATATAAATACGATCAATCCCTAAAATAAACTCTACAAGCAGCAACCATGGTATAAACATAATGCAGTATAAACAAACTATTTTTACAGAGAACCTTTCAAATTGTAATGAAACCTAAATCAGACATGCCCAAGAGACAATAGGAACCCACAACACATAGTGTGTCAATACCCTATTGCAGTAACCATAGGACTTACAGGGAATTCTCCAGTTAGGCCTTTGGCTTTGGAAGCCACTCAGTAGGTTATGGCAGTAAAAGGTGGTGAAACAGTATAAACAGTAAAAGGTGGTGATCTATACTCTCCCTGAATTTCCAGGAAACTTCTGGATTTAATGTATTTCTCCACTTATGTATTTGCAAACTCTCCCAGGACCCAGGCAATGTAAATCACTACCTAAACCCCAATCAAAACTATGAACAGGCAGGGCTTAATGATGTCACACCTGCCCATTCCTAGCAAATGTATGGGCTTTGCCATTCAATGAGCAGGGCTTTGGGGGTGATTTGCATAAATCACACCCTCTGCCCCAATCTGCCAACTTTTGATTTCTCCCGGCAATCAAAAGAAACCAAAAGTCGGCAACCTGGGTCCATATTGTCATTATAGAATAGAGGTCAGGGTGGTAGTCATTAGCATGCTATATGCATTGTGCAGGGATAACTATAAATCTATTTTTTGTATTGTAAAATGTTGTATTTGTTGTTGGCTATATATAACCCACCTACATTGTATATTTGTATCTTATTAAGGGTTTTTAGTCTGTTAATCCTACTTTATTTAGCCCTGTCTATAGTTGATCCCACCCACATGTGGCCACATTTTTGCCACTGAATTCTCAATCCACTCTTGGCTGCTTGGTTCAAAAAATCCCCATGGGTGTAAGTTTACCTAGCTGTATTGGATTGGCATGCAGCTGCAAATTATATTGAATATTCCCCTTTAGGATTGTTCAGAAATCAAAGACAATAAATGTATTGAAAATGTAAGTAACAACAATTTTTAGCTTTCAGATAAAGCATTTTACATGACTACCATAAGCAGCAGCTTCTCGGCAGCCAATAACTGGTTAATAGTTTTAAGACTCATTAATAACATCATCGAGACTCACAGTAAATATTGCAGAAGCGTCTATGAGGCAAAATAAATTAAATGAGGAAGACAGTTAATCTCCATATGAGTACATTCTTTAAGAGCAATTAAAACAAATCTCAAGTCAGATATGTGAGTATTAAGGAAGTTTTGTGAGCTTATTAATAGATCCTGTTACTAAGGTCGGTAGAGTTAAACTTCTGCTACTCCTACTGCTTGGGTGCTTCTAGTGTCTGACTTGCTATTGGCTCGTTCTGTCTCTAGGCTGATTCCTTTGTTCTTGAGGCAAAGTTAGAAAGTTAAGTGTAACCTGCTTGGACGGCCCTCTGGGTTTTTTTTTTTTTATTTGTTCAATTTTTTTTGTTATGAGAAAAACAACTTCCTCTGTAAGAACTTGTTACGGCTGATTAAAGGGAAAGTACATGAAGTAAAGTACACTGCTGATATATGAATATGCTGTGATCCACACTACAGATGTGTGACGGGTGCCAACTCTTTCCTGAACTGGCAAATAAGCGCAGATGCACAGTAGTGTCGCACACATATTTAGAGTTTATGGGGTATATTTACAAAGCGGTGAAATTTCAGTGAGATTGTGTGAGCTTATGAGCTTGAATCTGATTGGTTGCTATGGGCAACATCCCCATCCCCAACATTCAATCGCCTTGCTTAGTAAATTTAGCCCTGTGTGTTGTTTCTTTAAAAGGCAAGCATTCGCAGCTTCGAAAGTCACTAATTGAATGAAATGAAATGCATACATCTGACAGCTAAATGTCGACTGAACGAATGGAGTAGTGTGTCGAAAGGTCACAAATCAGATTTGAGCTCACTTTCTCCACTAAAATGAAATGTAAATGTATAATGAAACTGGGAGATTGAATCTGGTTGGTTGCTATGGGCAACATCCCCACATTTCAATCTCCCTAGGTAAATAGAGGTCAGAAGCTTGATTAATACATGCCAGTTATGTTACCTAATATATGTATTCCATGCCGTAAACAAATACATTATATTAATTAGTAACACACTATGGATCATCCTGTACTTCAGGTTCATAATATATGAAAACAGCCCAAAGCTCAATTAATAATAATTAATAATAATGTAATTCGGTAGGTAAGCAATTGTATTTTTTCAATGCACTCCCCCTTGCACAGAAAGAAAACTTGCCACTCACTTGAACCCAACCTTGTACGTGCTATGTACACGTGTTGATTAGAAGAAAGGGTTGAATAGAAAGAAAAGTCTGCAGCCCGGACCATACTGTACAATTTAAATGCTTCCCCACCAGGCCTAAATCTGTACACACTGAGCGAAAACACACCCCATGTATTCAACTTGCGCATGAACGAACTATTTCCGTGTCATGCCTGTAGACATCAGTGGAGTTTAATAGATTGGGATTTGGCCTATTGTGTTGTAAAGTCAGCAAGATGGTTTTATCCAAGTGTATCTCATACAATGTATAACAAACCCTAATGATTTTTTGTAATGATTTTGGGGAAGTTGCCAATTTTAGTTATGTTTGATCTGCATTTGGTAAATTTTGTTCACTTTTAATAAACACCCCTCAAATAACATGCTAGTGTTCCTCCAAAAGCAGCCTATATATTTACCTTCACAATAATATAGGACTGTAACCAGAGTTAGAGCTGTGTGCATACTGCACATGCCCTTGCAAGACATGTCCAGAACTGTATATACATTATCTAGACTTCCGTGTTGGAAGTTTTTTGGAATGAGTGGATTGCGTAATGCAAGTACAGAAGGTGGAAGGTATGCTAATCATGCAGCGAGGACTTAGCTGATGCACAATTAGCATTTTTGCACCAACCCCATTTTCTGTAAAAGTAAAGGTAGGGTATTGTTGGTGTAGAACACTTGAAAGGGGAGCGATCTGTGATAGATTTCCACTTACATTGACTATTAGTTTGGATTCAGTTCATTCAGATTTTTGTTTTCATACACTGGTTAAGTTTCCTATATGTAGAAAGTATGCACAATAAGACCTACCATATTATTTACTATGTTTGTTAGGAAGATATTGCTATATAGTACACAAAACTGATTAGGGTTTTTTAAATCGCAACATATGGTTCAAGCAGGATGAAAATCCCACCCCATTCTTCCTTAAAGCTTTTTAATTGCTAGCCAAGAGGCAGAGGACGTCTGTGATAACATGGTGACATCCTTGTGAACTTCCCGTCTATGCCAACTACAATTCCATCCCATCCTGTTCTTTACCTCCCTTGGGAAGTTCTGCAAGTAAAAGTTCATACAGAGAAATTGGCTGTGTAAGCACTTTAACAATGTATATATGTGTGTGTGTGTTTGTGTATAACTAGGATTATTCTAGACTTTTAAACATAGTCTCATTTATAATGTTGTGATTATAAAGATGATAGTATTTACAGTATTAAGTATAGCATAAATGGGTGTTCTCATAATATACGTATTTCCTGATATAAACAGTGAGTGGCTAATGTTTATCCTATACTGCATATACAAATTTATGTGTATATATACATAATGTACACACATATACAAAGCCCATGTTTTATATATATATATATTTATATATATACACACACACACAATAGCACAGTTTATATAAAAGTAAATATCAGCATAAAAAGTGTTCTGTAATTTAGTAATTTTCTGTAAGAAAGTGAGCTTATCAATCATTAAGTAACATTGTGGATATATACAATAACTATAACACAGTAAAAACTTAAATTTTTGAAGAGCTACACTGTATGTGTGTGATTACCTATTTCAAATACAGTGCAATGGGTCAAAAATAGCTGCTGACACATTATGTGTGTTTATATAATCATTTCTACATACAGTAAGAAAAATATATTTTTTTCATGGTTTATTAAGTATTAATAATGAAATGGATCCTAAAGGGAATTTAATCCACTGACTTGTAACATTTACATAGTATATACATATATGGAGATCTACAACATTGTTTTTATTATATTTTCTTACATCCACTTTCATACAGAGGCACTTAATCAGAACCTCCAGTTACAGTCCTAATTACAAAGTCTTACCCTGTACTCACACTTTTATGATCATGTAACTATAGAATTTAGACCTGGACAGGAGCAGTGGATGGTGCAGCCATGTATTGGGTGCAGTTGCCTGGGCACGTCATTATTGTACATTGACTAAGGCCTAAATTTACTAAGCAGCGAGATTGCAGTGTGATTGAAAAGTGGGGAAGTTGCCCATAGCAACCAATCAGATTCAAGCTCACATTCTCCAGTGTGAAAAATGAAACTGAGAGGTTGAATCTGATTGGTTGCTATGGGCAACACCCCCACTTTCCAATCTCACCGCTTAGTAAATTTAGGACTGACTGCACTCAGCTTGCCACAGACACCAAATTGCAACTACTAGTTTTAATGTAAAGCATCATACTAGGGGTTGGATCCAGACTTAAAAAAACAGCATTCAGCGAACCGAAATTGCGTAGTGAGTGCACATAAGGTTTCAGAAAACAGCGCTTTTTTCACTGTCTGGATCTGGCCAGAAATCTCCATTATAGTCAACTGTCATTGCAGTAGTTGTTCATATGTAGTATTCATCAATGCTGTACTCCTAAAAGGAGAGTGGAAATGTTTTGAGATAGGGGTTAACAACGTGCTTTTTACAGCAAGGTAGCTGTGTATATTGTGCTTCTCTTTCTCTACATCAGTTTCCTGCAGTTGAGCCACAAGTGACAGTATGATGTTTATACTGCGTTTGCATAATATAAGCCGGGAGATTCCCTGTTAAATGATCACAAAAATGAACAACTGTCAGAACAAGTTGGCATAGCAAATATTAAATAGAAAAGACATCTAATAAGTAATACATTTGCAACCATGGAAATCTTATTGCATTGCGTGTTTGTTTATATTTAATATGATAAAAAGTAGATTTACTGCTGTATTGAGACACAAAACAACACATACTACAATTAGTTTTGTTAAGCAGCACGTGCATTGGTGCCTCACTACCATGATGGATCAACTCCAGAAATCTGACCTGGTGAAATGTCTGGTGGTGGTACAAGATATAGCAGGTAGTGGAAGCACTTCCGATCTTTAGGAGAAGGGAGAGATGTAATTTTTAAAGACTAGTTTTGAGAGTTAAGTACAATTATGATTTCTCCACAATCTCAATTTACGCAGGAAAATCGTAATCAAACGTAATCTTTATTCCACAGCAAGAGACACCACTAACTAGTTTACAGAATGTAAGGGAAGAGTGGAAATACGGTCCAGTTGTTCTATATGCCATGAAATGCTTCTGCCTGATCAGAATAGCTCCCTAAAATCAGGACTATCCTGATAGAATTGGACAGTTCACAGGTGCCGACTTTATGTTACAAGTCAGTCAGTTTTGTTCTTGGCTTTATTTGATGTAAAATGCAATGGACCAGATCCAGACTCTGCACACAGTTCTTCCCAGAACCCTACCTTTATTTCACCACTTGGATCACTTACCCGCCACCCCATTGCTTTGAACTGCATGGCTAAATCCGCCTACAGTGCGGGGACTAGCCATGCAGATGCAGTTACTAAGTTCCCAAATGTTCTTATCGCAGGATCCTATGTAGCTATAGAATATATAGAATAGATATCTGCCCCTTCATCACACTGTTTCTCATTTATCCTAAATTTCCCACTTCATCCCACTGTGCCCCCTTTTTACCCTCTTATCAACCAGGTTTATGCCATACATAATGTGATAATCAAGGTGACTAAATGCTGAAAACCACAAAACCACTTAAAAAAAAAAAGTGACAGTCCCTGAAACACATCAAGTGAATCTGGTGCCCAGGTCAGAAGCTTCTATTCTCTTGTCAGTCCACCACATTTTAATTAATTATAAATGTTTCTTTTATTATTTTCAAAGTCAGTTTGTCACAGAGCCTTTTGCAAACATAACTTATCACATACTCACCGATATGTGATTTTGCAATTATAAAAGAATTCAGACATTTTATTTGGATTTATTACCAGAGAAATTCCAAATTCCTATTGAGATAAATTCATGTACAGTGCTCTATTAAATAAACACAATGGACTGGATCCAGACATAGAATCAGAAAATAACCACAAAATAAAGTACACAGGACCTTTATAGATCTGTAGACCCTTGTAAATGTCCATGGACTATATTTACTAAGCAGGAGATTGAAAAGTGGTGATGTTGCCCATAGTAACCAATCAAAATCAAGCTCTCGGATTCATTTTACATACTGGAGAATGAGAGCCTTAATGTTATTGGTTGCTATGGGCAACATCCCCACTTGTCAATCTCCCTGCTTAGTAAATGTAGGACCATGTCTACATCAGTGGGTCGGTAATGCACGAGGGGGGTATGCACATAGTACAGTAAGGGCTGTGTGGAAATCCTAAAGAAGGGGACTCCATGTGGATTCCTGTACACACAGAGGGAGTGGTCTCCCTGTTTACATATGGGAATCTGCATAGTAACCGTTTCCACACTACATTACAGTTACAGGTCCTGTGTGTGATTATCTAGTGCTACCGTGTTTCCCCGATAATAAGACACTGTCTTATTTCTTTTTTTTTGGTCCAAAAAAAACCCCCCACAAACCCATATGGCTTATTTTCAGGGTAGGTCTTATTTTAATTAACATTGGTACAGATTTATATAAACAGTTCTGCTTCTATCCCCATCTTACTCCCAGTCCTGCTTTTATACCCATCATGCCCCCAGTCCTGCTTTTATACCCATCATTCCCCTCAGTCGTGTGTGTGTGTGTGTGTGTGTGTGTGTTTTACAAACTGGGGAATTCTCTAGGGCTTATTTTGGTCCGTTTTACAAAAACCAGGAGTAGGGCTTATTTTTGGGGTAGGTCTTATTATCAGGGAAACACAGTACACTGGACACAGCCCAGTGCTATTATTTTATTATTATATATTATATTTATTATTATATATTCCCCATTGTAAATATGGCTAGTGTCAGTATAATTTAAAAAAATATTGGGTAAACTGGATGACCTTTGATGTGAAAATATTTGGTCTCAAAATCTGAGGAGAGAGGTTTGTGAAATACACTAAGTAACATGACAATAAGGAAGTGATTAAAAAATGCAAGTGATTAAATAATGTACAAGTGGCATTAATTACCATCGATATCTTTGGTGACAAATAGATACAGCGGATATGACTTAAACACATTCTGAAACTTTGTCATCACATTCTATGTGGTGTCAGGACATGTTCTTACAAGGTTTTATATAAGTGTTCCTTGGTTGTCTAGAGAACTCACATGGGATTTTCACTCTTTCTGATAGACCTTTAGCTAGATAGAAATGTAAAGATAGGTTAGAATGCACAAGGTGTTTTCATGCTCACATGCACAGGGAACACTTGACATTCCTCAGCAATGCGTTTAATCAAATTGATGATTTATTTCATTACCACTATAATATATTGTGTCAAATATGCAAGATTATTTCAGCAACACATGAGAGGGGTGGGGGAAAAGCTTTCCAGTATTTGGCAATTAAATCTCGTGATGTTGCAGATCTGCTGAACAAGGGACTAACACAAGATGAAATCAAGAGGGTGTACTCAACAACTAGACATACATACAAAAGTGTGTGTGAGAGAGATTTTAATATACAATATCTGTCCACTTATAAATAAATAAAATCCTAAACCAGTGAGGCATAGTGTAACAAGAAGGGGTAAATGAATGAACAAGAGAAAATGGGAGGGAGAAGTAAGCAGACAAGCTATGGCCTTCCTGATGTGGACCCCTCACAATGATCATTTTCAGCTCTTAGCCCATGTAGCCTATATAGCGTATATAAACATTTGTTTGTCCAAGTTCATATTTTCTGCTTTTGCTGGTAATCATATGCCTGAATCAGCCTAACTATATGCATGTATCAGGCTGATTCTACAGTTTATCTATAGATCTGTTGGTAAATTGGTATAGTGTCTACACATGGGCCTAAATTTACTAAGCAGGGAGATTGCCCATAGCAAATTCAAATTCAAGCTCTCAGTTTTATTTTACATTCTTGAGAATGTGAGCTTGAATCTGATTGGTTGCCATGGGCAACGTCACCACTTTTCAATCTCCCTGCTTAGTAAATTTAGGCCCTGAACTGCAATAGACACTAAATTAGCCTTTGATTGATTTGGAATGGGTGTTGATATGTAATGTAAAAAGACAAATCATTGTGGTGCTATTTTGACTTCTGGTAGTAACAAGACCGGTAATGTGATGCTTAACTAAGTGCACTGTTAACATTAATAAATCATAGCTGCTCAACTACCTCTATTTTTCCAGCGTAAATATACAGCAGAGGCTGGTAAATAAGTAGAAAAATCAACAGAACCTGTTTCACAGCATTGTATCTTCTTTAAACCCTTACCTCATTTGGCATGAACTTAAAAACATGCATATCACAGTGAACTTACCTAGCTTGTTTACTTCATTGAAGGTTAAAGAAAATATCACAGGACGAAACCATGGTCAGATTGAAACATAAAGAACACAAGAACCTCACTTAAACTTACACTTGATTAAATGTTGACAGACTGAAAACAGTCAACAAAGCTTAAACTAAATAACTACACATAAAAGGCTAAATGTATATCTATCATTAAATTAGATCAATAAGTAGTACTCAAACACTATCCCAGTCTAACAAAACAAATATGGGAAAGACAAGGGAAGTCTGAAGTTTCCTTCTATGAATATTGAAGTCTAATTGTGAAAGCTCAATTAGTAAGAAATATCAAGAGGGATAGTTCAAGGCCTTGTTAACTTTGTAACCAGCTTTCATCCCAAAGTCTAAGAATTTCTTAAGTAAAGGTGGCCATCCACGAGCCAATTTTTACCCAAAACCCACGATTTGGGTAATCGATTTGGGTATGAGGCCCAGCCTCAATGGACCAGCGGCACATCGGGGACCGAGCTGGACATCCAGTCCGGTGCCCAGTAAAGACAGCTGGAACGTGAATATGTTTTTATTTCTTTTTTTTACAGGATTCTGGGATCATGAGAACATCGTTCTCATGGATGGCCCGAAGAAGGAGCGCATCACCATATTTGTCAGTGCCGATATTCCACGAGAACGATGTTGTTCTCATGGATGGCCAGCTTAAGTTTAATATAGATATTTACAGATTAGAAAGAGTCAGAAGACTTTTGCACTGAAGACTGGCAGTGATAGAGACAGTAGAGTTTTATTTATACATTTGTCTATATGTTGATGAATGGTAAACATTTATACATTTTTAAATTCATTATTTTTACATTTTTTCATTTTTTTTATTAGAAAGAAAACAGTGTTACAATAATACAGGACAGAATGAAAGTGCAAAGTAAAAACCAATACGTTGGACGGGAATTTTATAAAATTTTTGGTAAAAATAAAAAAAGTTAATATTGTATGTATGGAAAGATATATATCAACTGGGTATGTACATATTTAGCAAATATATTTGATATAAAACAAAAATCATTACAAAGCATATTTTAAAAGTGGAAGTGAATTTCCATACAGTCAGCAATGTTCAAATAAAGGATTTGGTCTTCAAAACAAGTTAGGTTATGAAAGCCACAAGAGCCATAAACTTTCTTAAACATAGTTATTATCATGTTATCAGACACAAAGCTTAAAAAGGTTACATTACATTGAGGTTGGCACTTTCAGACAATTGAACAATGAACCAATGTTTCTAAACATACAACAACTTATCACTGACTATGTACATTTCTACAATCTAGAAGCAATGTAAAATAATAATTTATGGGTAAAAACATAATAAACTTCCTATACATACCGTGTTTCAATGATAATAAGACATTGGGGTATATTTACTAAGCTGAAAGTTTGCAGTGAGATTGGAAAGTGGAGATGTTGCCCATGGCAACCAATCAGATTCAAGCTTCCACTTTTCAATCTCACTGCAAACTTGCAGCTTAGTAAATATACCCCACTGTCTTTTTCTTTTTTGGTAAAAAAAAAACCCACCATAGGGCTTATTTTCAGGGTAGGTCTTATTTTAATTAACATTGACAGAGATTTATATAAACAGTCCTGCTTTTATCCCATCCCCATAATTCCCCCCAGTCCTGCTTTTATACCCATCATGTCCCCCAGTCCTGGGGAATTCACTAGGGCTTATTTTCAGGGTAAGGCTTATTTTCAGGGTAGGACTTATTTTGGATGGTTTTATAAAAATTAGGGTAGGGCTTATTTTCAGGGAAACACGGTATAACGCTCTTGACCATCTTCCAAAACTAATACACAAAATTAATATGAATCTAGAATTCAAATACAATTAATCTTATAATAATAATAATAATAATTGATCCCCAGTGCATTGACTGCTCTAAGCAGGAAAAATACTACAGTTAAGCAAAGAAAGGTCTCAAAAGTCAAAACATAATTAAGAAGATTCAAACATTACTGTTCTCACTGCTCAAAATTCTTAAAGTGGATTCAACACTAGAGGCTAATAAAAAGTAATTAAGCAACAAAGGTCTCATAAAGATTATAGAAAGAAGCTGGGTTCACAATATATCCCAGAAACAAGTCTATTTTAATACAATTCTGCAAATTACTAATATTTTACACAGGGCGAAATGCAATACAAAAACATTTACCAAATAAAAAAGTAACAGTCTGAGAATAGCTGCTGATATGTAGTTTACAAACTGTCACTTATTATTATAATATTGTACAAATCGTATTGTTTTGTATTATTGTAAACTTTGTATTTTTCTGGTCATCATCATTATCATCACAATATTCTCTTATGTAACTTGATATACCTGACTGTAAAACAGGTAAATCTGGATATTTGGATATAAATTCAGGATATTCTTTCATTCTTTTATTATTTTACGGACTAAGCTAAAAGCATAATATGTTGGTACCTTAGAAGATTGTTTATTTTAGCCCAGTTTTTACATTTACTAGTATTTATTTATTTATTGTAATTACAGTTACGTTTGAGAAAGTTCTACAAATCAGAAACAGAACAATCCAACGAAACATCAAGAGGTATTGTTGCAAACGTATAGAGCAAACATTTTGAGCTAGACACATTTGATTTTGGCTCATGGAACAATTTACAAAAAGGATGATTTGCAGTAATGAAAGGGTATATAATAATAGGGATATATATCGGCATAGTTACTCAATCATTATATTGTCGGACATTTTGAAATACAGACAGTAGACAGTAAGCTTTGGAATTTTAAAAAGTTTTGAATAGGATGAATGAATCCGTCACCTCTGTACTGGAACACTTTCCAACTTTTAACAATACCTGTTGGACCCATTTCCTCTACAAGCCAAACATGTTTTCTTTTGCAGAAGACTGGATCTGGCCCTGTATACTTAACTGCATGGCTTCTACTATTTATTTGCATTTCCCTAATCAACCTAAGAGAATTCTCCCAATACTGTCCAATACACTGGCATTTGATCCACACAGGGCTGGTTAATACAAGAAGTCATTTGCACATACACAGTTCTCAAAGCCAACAGGAGAGTCAAAGATTAGATCTGACCCATATTGGATAAGTATGCATCCAGATTTAGGCAATTCAGAGGCCTTGTTAATCTTTGTTTTTTATTATAAAGTATATCATATTGAGATCTTATTTGATCACAATTCATTCTACTGTTTTTTGCAATAAGCTTATTTTTTTCATTACTAGAATTGAATGACTCCTGTGTGTTCTTTGCATTCTTTCTATGTGCTGGGCCTTTAAGGCAGATTGTTCATTTAATATGGATAGAACTGCAGAAGATACTTCATCTAAGGAGTTGGTGAAGTTCACAGGGTCAGGAGCAGAGATTACTACACACATTGTTTTAGCCCCTGATGGAGAAACACTCCTCCATTGTTTTTGCATGTTTGGGTAGTCCAGCTAAATTCTGGAATTGCTGAGACAGCAGCGACAGAACTATGAACAGACAGTCGCTTTCTCCAGCATAAATATCACACAGGACTCTTTGCTGTCATACAGAGTTTTTAATGCACTAATTGTAAACAAACTTACATTCACTGCTCTAACGTACCCTAAAGAATATGCACACAACAAAAGTCCAGAATTCAAATAAGGAGTTAACACAAACAATAGGCACACACACCAATAAATCACTTTTATGACATCCATATATATGAAGCCTAGATTCGCAGATGTTGTATAAATTATTGTTATCCAAAAAATGTGTTGTCAATCGTTTCTGTTTCACCAGTTTTATCATTTCTACTAATAAGTACGCAAACATTTTGTGGAATATGAAACCTAAAATGTACTAAGCTGGGTTTAGTTTTTTTTTATTCAGTTCTCTTTGCCAATGTTTCTTGTTTAGCTAAAAGCAAAACACATCTCAAAGTCTGCCTTGTTCTCATCTCAATACAAACTGCTGGTTTATGCTGAGCACTGTGCCGTCATGTGATGTTTTCAAGATTGGGATGGTAATCTTCTAGGAACTACCTCATAAAACGACTCAAATCATTTTCTTACAGAGTCTTAATTCTTAGAATCTGGTATTGGCACTAATGCTTTAAATTCTGTGTAACATGCCAGTGACAAAACATCACATAATTAAAGACTGGACATGTTGTTTTTCTGGCCAAGATCACTGGCTCTTTGTACTTTACCGTAGTTAATCGTTGCGCATTGGCAATTAATTATTTCAAAATGGTACACGCCAAAATGAAATAACAGGATAGCTTTTGCATGAATTTGTTTACTGAAGAGACTGCAAAGAAGTGACATGAAAAATGACTTAGGCATTTCCTAACCGTCTCTAGGATATAACCATTTCAACAAGCACCAGGCCCATTGCTCTACTCTACCTCTGTTTAAAAGTATGTTAATGTCTGTCCATCTGTACAATGGAAGTATACATTGATTCATTTCTTCTATGCTATTGCCTTCGAAAGATTCACACAACCAGTAACCAAGTCATTCAATGGTATCCTCATCAACAACAAAATGACAAAAACACATTAAGACCAAAATGGCACCCAATAAAGTTGTTACTCTTTGTTATTTCCCATTTAACCATACCAATGTTTGTTTGGCCCAACAGATATGTGAAACATTACTGTTAAATGGCCACCTCAGTCTACATCACCAACCTATGTATTAAGCACGCCTACACCCAGGCCCGGTACTTCCATTAGTCAGTGATCAGAAAAAATGATATTTTAATACACAGAGAAGCTGTAAACCTTGCCAGGAATATGGGAGAGTTGATATAAAGTAGGGGAAATATGGGGGAGATCATATGGAGCAGAGGCAGATATGGTGAATATTATATGGAGATGGGGGAGACATGGTGAAGATTATATGGAGCTGGGGGTTATGAAGGAGTTTATATGGAGCTGGGGAGACATGGTGAGGATTATATGGAGCTGGGTTACATGAGGGAGTTGATATGGATCTGGGAGATATGGTGAAGATTATATGGAGC
>JABWIB010000349.1:57871-76136 GCA_016617825.1 Platyplectrum ornatum
GATTATATGGAGCTGGGGGATATGAGGGAGTTGATATGGATCTGGGAGACATGGTGAAGATTATATGGAGCTGGGGGATATGAGGGAGTTAATATGGATCTGGGAGATATGGTGAAGATTATATGGAGCTGAGGGGATATGAGGGAGTTGTATGAGTCGTCCCCTCAATATGAAGCTGGAGTAGTTGATATTGAGGGGACGACTATAACTAGCAATATTTTGGTTGTTACATGCTAGCCCATAGAAAGCCCTGAGGGGTGGGTTGTTGTGTTGCCCTTTTTCTAGGCACCAATCCTGGGAGTTGGGATGAAACTTTGCATAAGGCGCCTAGCGACCGAGCACTGGCCCAGCGCCTACACCCTCTGGACCTAATTATCTGGAAGGAAGGATTCTTCAGTGCTAATACAGAATACAGCAACAGGCAGTTTACATAGTCCTGCATTTCGTAATCTACTTCTCCATGGCAACAGGTTGAGAAGCCATCTGCTGCACTCTGCTCTAAATTATTTAAATTGAAATTAATGAAAAGGTATCCTATATACTCTGAGAATGTGTGAAACACTAAATATAACTACACTTTAACTACAGGATTATTGTGAAGATCACAAAATGACCAAGTGAACACTATTTAATAAATGAGCATGCTCCGTGATTCTGTGAACACTGCACTTCATCACATGGGGTTTGTTTTTTGTTTATAGAAGTTCTATTTGTTATAAAGCGCTGTGTCCATTCTGGTAATACTCTATGAGACATTTTAGCAGTTGCCAAGCAGCTGGGATGATGATTGTCTATTGGCTGCCCAGTCAGCTGTTTAGGATGCGCGGCATGGTGTGACCAGTCATGGGAGGTCCTTGATGACACTAAGCAATCAGATGCTCTGCAGCATATTGCAGGAGGCTGGCTTACAATCTCTGTGCCTCATTGGTCAGACAGCATCTAAATAGCTGACAGGTCTCACTCCCCCTGTTAGTTACACTGCAATACACTTCTGTTCAGTTCCTGTCGCCTTGTCTTGTCCTACCCACCTTGTTTCTGTACCTTATTTTTTCTCACCTGACCAGTCCAATGTTTTTGCATCATATTTAATACGGTAAATGACTATATTATATTATATTTAAATGCTTTTAATTGGACATTGATGACCTGTATTTTGTTTCACATAGCCTCATATCACCTTAAGCACATCATGGTTTCAGAGACATACCAAGGGTCACATACTGAAGTTTCTTTACTTGTTTTTTTTTGTTTCTTTCTTAAAGAAAACCTGTTCTCTTTTGTCTAGCTCAAATTTCTACATTTTGTACAACTATATCCAATTGAGTAATAGTTCTCAATTTTAACCTTTTATGTAACATATGTTTGTACACACACACACACACACACACACGTATATATATAGCAAAAATATGATCATAAAACCTACCGACCTATGCCCTAGATCAGGGGTTCTCAAACTATTTTGCTCTGGGACCCCATCTAACAAAAACATTTTTTACACAACCCCAAGCAAGTTACCATCTATATATTTTCAACCAGATATCAGATTATCATTTTAAACAGTGGTAAGTATATGTTTTGTACCAAACTATGCTGCTTCGTGAGGTTAATAGGGGGTTACAAGAGGGTTAAAGGTCCCCTTTAACTCTTTGGACATTACATTATTTGTGCATCATGACAACTGGCAACCCTATGTGACATATAAATGAGGAGATGGAAGTGGTTCAGCTAAGCAGTCTAGGTGGCCGAGGGCCACCAATCACCTACTTCACGCATGTATCACAGTATCACCCAACTAGTGCCTGGTGCCAATGGATCCCATAGCTCCTGGCCTGCAATTAGGAGATGGTCTCTCTGAGGAAGTCCCGACACCATGCATACGGGGTCGCGACCCACTCTGGGGTCCCGACCCACAGTTTGAGAACCATGGCCCTAGATAACACAATTATGTATTTTCTCAACCCTCTAAGAAGTGGGCAGGAGGACCTTCAAAGTTTACTGCTGGCACTATTATTTACTGGACAAACTAGGCAGACATGCTCATCCCAATTTGCTATGCTTTATCAATGCTAGCACTTCAAACCCACCAGTGACAGCCAAGTCTGGGCTGTGATTTATATCTATTCTCCTGCCCTTCCCTTGCTTCAACCTCTTAACAACCACAATGCAGAACATAAAGACAAGGTCAGAGATAAACCTATATCTTGATTACTCTGGTGTTGCAGTCAGGCTCAACAAATTTTTATGGAAAGTGTCCTACATTCCAGTATCTTATGTAACTGGAAAATAGTTAAAGGAGCTGGCATAACAAAGGAGTATGCTGTTATGCTGTTGGAGTTTGAATAATCAACACCTTTGTGAAAACAATGTGGAAGGGTGAGAGCAACAGAAATGGCCAGAGACTGTCATCTCCAGTATGTCTTTCTACTAATACATCTTTCCAGACTGAAAAAGATAAGATCACGAGATCTTCTATTGGTTATTCTAACATGGATATTTTCAAAACAAGTAACAGTCATCTCTAACAATTTATTTTACTTTAAAATAAGGAAAACGCATTGAAATGTAACTGTTAATCATTCTAAAGCATTACCATTCTGTTCCCATTCAAACACATGAATAGGGAAAATGTTGACCCCAATGAAACCATAGTATTAAGACTTAATTATGGTCTAATGCAGGGCTCGAAGTGGGGGGGTATACGGGGGTATGACATACCGGCACTTCTCTCACTGTTGTAATGAAAAAATNTNAAATCTCCATTGACTTCCATTATATNCNGTGTTTTCATACCCCCACTTCTGAATGTCCATACCACCACTTCTAAATTTCCACTTCGACCACTGGTCTAATGTGATGTCAACAAAGGAAAATTCAGGAGCCAAAATGTTGTAAAATATTAAAGGTACAAATACATAAACACATACATAGTGTTTGTGATAAGTGGTACTCCAAATGACAGTTTATAGGTACTTGCACAATTAACATAGTAGATTATGAATCTCTGAAAGCTGCTCACTATATGTGATCAATCAGATATATTATTTAATATGTAATAGGAAAATGAGAGCTAAAAGTAGACTGTTTGCTATGGGCAACATCTCAACTATTCAATTCTTGCAGTTCAGTATACAGGCCAACAAGTTATTTCTGCACAAAGAAAGGAGGGATGTTCACACAACTTCATGATGCCAGTTTGAAATATAATCAGAAGAACATAGCCAGTGACTCCCCCATCTCTAGTGCGGTTATGCAGCTGTAAGCTTATCAGACAACTTACATTTGGAAAAAAAATCTGCATCTATGCCGTTTCAAAAACTAAAAGGAAATCAGAAACAAAAGCTGACAGATGCGAATGTTCAAGGTCAGCTTTCAGTAGAAAGAGTTTATATATTATATTTTGAGTTCAGCTGGAAGTTACACACTATACAATATACCCTGACACCAGCAAAATTGTCCTCTCTCTCTAGGAAGACACACACTACCAGATGATCCTTCTATCTCCTCTCCAAAACACAGTAATGGGAGTTCCAGCCCCACTAGAATCCTGAGGTAGACTAAGATATGCATGGATTACACTGCACAATACTTACAGAACATGTTTTAAGTGGAGGGTATGATAGTAAGTGTATGGAGTTTTTAATGAAAATCCAGGTCTTTTTTCTGAATAATAACACAACATGGATGGATGTCTATAAATCTCCCTGATTTTCAGGACTGGATTTGCAGAAATTATGCACAAAACTACATTTCAGGCCCATGATATTAGTGATGTCCTGGATGTTAGTTGAGCAGGCGGGCTAGGGCCTCATACACCTCTATTAGCCAGGGAACATTTTTCCTCTGGGATAACTCATCTCAGCTGCACGGATCTCGACTCCTGTGCCCCGCTCTAGGGGAACTCCAATTTGAAAGAATTAAAGGCTCTGGATAGTATACACATATGGAGATCTTACAATATAAATGCCATTCATCATTCTTTTCTGATGGTCATATTAAATAATTGTAACAGATACACACAGACTTTCAGGTCCCTGACCGGTTCTTTTATACACTCCTGCAGCTGAGACATGCCCTTGCGTGTCTGGGTAGACATGCTGGGTAGCCTTACTGCATCTGTCCGTGTTTTACCCGCTAGGTCTCTGCTTAATCAGAATGTCTTGAATCTCCATTGTTTGTTTGGCCCCTTGACGTTGCTTGTAATATGGCAGCCTGACCTCTGACAATGGTATTTGGGCATTTATCTCCAGGACCCACCTACTATCTACTTCTCTGCAGTCTCCTATGTTTCTAGCACTGTCTTTGCCTTCTCTGTGCTTTATTGTATTTTCCATGTGATTGATATTGATTGTTATCTTTATGACTGCCTGTATTGTGTGTCACTTATACTGTTCTAAGTGTACCACTTGCTAGTCTGTTATTGTTATATGTTCGGCGGGCCACGATTAGAGACTTGCTTGTTTGTTATTCATTCCACCAGTGATATGGGTATAATGACATAAAAAACAACTGTGGAACCACATAAGAAATCAAAATAAAATATAAATATGTAAACCTTATGAAGCAATCCAGGAATTAGCCGCTATTATGGATCTGGAGCTTGCTGTCAGCTGATAAAGTTTGCTTACAGTTTCCCACCAGTATATTTGGCTCTAGTGCTTCTTTGAACCTTGACATTTACTGATAAAACCAAATGAAATGACAGGAAACTAGGACCTTCTAGTTCAGATCCTGAAGGCAGTGTCATGTTCCACTTGCTGAACATACCAAATTCCTTATACTCTAAATGAATGTTAGAATTAAACTAAACTAAAGAGCTACAGATTTTCACATCTGCAGGAAATACAAGTGCAAGTAAACAATTGCACAATGGTGACTTATGTAATCTACAGGACTGACTAGAATATCATTAGAATTATGTCAGATGTTAAGTGCCCCCTCAGAATATACCCTGAAGATTTTGTTTTAAAATCCATTCATATGTCAGGGTGATCTATGTGGAGACAGAAATATGGACCAGGCTCCACATAGATCACATGGAAAGTGGCGGATTGGTGCAACACTGTAATTGAAGCGCTGGTAGGGATATATGTTTTTTCACAGCTGTAGCAGGGTGATATAGACTCTACACACAGATGTGGCATGATCATTAACCCAAATTTAAATAAATGGTATTAATGGCTCATGGCAAAGATTTTTATTTTGTGAACTAAACTGTTTCCCCATGGTCACCACTATGAACTGTAACTATGAACTATATAAAAATGTACCATGGTATTGGGGTTTTTTTTTACTTGTCTCACTTGAATTTTAATTTATGTTAATGACAGTTTATATGACTGGGTTTTGGATGGTATGTAGAAAAACTCCAAAAAAAACTGCAGTAAAAAAAAACAACACAAACAATGGAGCAAATTGTATGGTGCTTTAAATAATTGTATATTTATAAGCAAAATAGTTTAATTGTTCTGCTAAAATATTTTTTCCAAGAAAAGTTCAAGAAAAACAAAAAGAAACATAACCTCAATAGAACATGCCACCATATTGCAAACAATTTATGGTAGGGACCAGACTGATAATTCCATGTTTAGCCTTCCCCATGCCAGCCTGGAAGTTGGCATCTCGCATCAATCTTGGATGTTCATCCCCACTGCAACCAGAACTCTTTGAAACTTTCAAACTTTCTTTAAAAACTATATAATGTATTGTGAAAATTATAATGGGCACAGGGCATTTCTGTACAGCTTGGACCGGATCCAGCTCTATTTTTGTGGAAACCTGTGCAGGCCCCTGTTGTTCCCCTTAATTGTGCTGGAAAAGCAGGGGATAGTAGCACTTACACTGGTAAACCCCTGCCTTAACTGACTTGTGTGCATCCGTACACATCAGCAATCGATATCTCCACTCAAACCCGGCCCCACTTCTTTCATTTAAGTCTCCCCACGCCATGCCGAGGTGCGTAGGGAGACCAGCCAGCGCCGAACGAAGTTCCATACTGCACCTTGCCAGTAAATTCTCCTGACTTTTATTAACCAACTTAACTTATGTAACTATTCATTTAATGTGAAATTAGTTTCATTTAGTAAATGAATAATTATTAACTTAATAATGACATTGTACGGGGGAGGGCAATTATTTTATATTACCTATTATTTCAATGTTACTGCATGGAACTTTCCTCCAATAGGGTCCAAGTATCTAAGATCCTGCAAAGTAATTTTTATTTGATTTTTGTTTATTAATTCAGCCAATAAGTAACAATCAGAGAACAAAACATTACACAAGAGCAGATAAAAACCACAGCAGGACAAAGTAGTGAGGTCAGTCACAAGAAACAAGTGGCATAAATGGTAAAATATGTAAAACAGCCATGAGAACATGAAGAGATCGGGTGAGTGGGCACAAGTCATCTTTAGGGGGGATGCATGTGGAGAACTTTCATTCTAGTAGCCGGCAGCTAAGAGGGGAAGCAGCCGACAGGTTGGCGGTTTCCTATGGTTCAGTAAGGGAGAAAAGACGGATTTTTTCTCATATTTCTTCTCCATGTCTCATAGTGCCTCTGGCATAAAAGGTTAATTTTTCCATGCCTGCAACAGTCCATACATAAGATATCAACGAACAACATTTTCCAAACTTTAGTGAAAAGGCATTTTGCAGTCGCATAGATATGACGCGCAAACTTGTGTGAGGGAGCCGCAGCATCAGGTAGCCCAGAAGACTATCTTGGGGCAAGTGCCCCAGATGTACAGGAATGTACATATTTGACCACAATCCTGCCAACATCATGAGGCGGATGCAGCAAACATATGACAAGGTGATCAGGTGTGAAATACCACCTGTGGTAAATTGTATTGGAATCCTCTTTAGTTTTAGTACAAGGAGACCTTCACTACACCCTATCTGATTTCATCCAAGTTTATTGTCCCAGACTCTCTATCCGGAGCACCCAAGCAGGCATCCAGAAGTTTGAAAAGGAATAGTCAGCCCTAATTTTCAAAAGCAGTCAGGGTTGGTGGAAACATGAATAAACAATAAATATTGGTGTTTATTGTTTACAAATACATAAAATAAGAAATCTGATATATTATACTTCAATTAGTTCTATATTCTATACAATATTAAAGAGAACATACAGCAATGAAGCATACAGCAACCAATTTATACTTTGGGTCTCAAGTTGATTCTTTTCTCTGCAGCATAGACATAGCTCTTTAGCAACAGAGGATGCAAAACGAGGCACACAGGGATGAAACTGCCATTGTAATGCTTTCATTACATGAAGCAGACCTTGCAAAATAAATAAAACTACACTTGACAGAACCAGTATTGTTGTCTCAAATATTACAATGTTATAGAAGCATCCCACGCACAACAATGCAAAATAACCAGTGCCCAAATAACTCAGCTGAAGATCTCTGTAAGGTTCTAAATATGCTGCATTGTTTGGCTTCCACGATATGAACTAAGTAGGAGATGCTTTGCATTAATCAGAAGATTCTCATTGGATTGGACACTCGCTACTCATACAAATGTTATTAATACAATCACTAGCTCTTTCCTGGTTTACTCTCTAATCACTCTTTCAGTGTTCGCTTCTCTGGATCCACCACCCTTGCACGTCCTCTATCTGTTGGACAACTAATAAAGTCATTTGGATTTCACAGTCTGGGTATTACTCTTGACTCTGAACTGTCCTTTACTCCACACATACAAAAGGTTTCTAAATCCTGTTACATACATTTAAAAAACATTTCCAGAATATATCACTGATATGTTATTATGACTGAACTGAACGGAAAATATTGCAAATGGGATAGATAGAATGATACTACTGAGAGTGTAAATCTGATTAAAAGATTAGATTAACACTAAAAAGATTAGATATAAAGTGCTAGTGCAATGTCGGTAAACACTATAAGGAACCCCGGCTTAAGGCATCGATGTACAAATCAGCAATAATTAACTCACTAGTGCATAAAGTGCTAGTGCAGTGTCTATAAACAATATGAATAACCACTTAGGGCATAGCTATTCAAATAAGCAGCAATTAATTCACTTATGCAAAAAGTGCTAGTGCAATGTTTATAGACACTTTATATAACATATTAGGACATCAGGATGCAGACTTGCAACCAGTGCTAGTGCAGGATTGTAAACAATATAAATAGCCCCTTAAGGCATCAATGTGCAAACTAGCAACAATTAGTACATTAGTACACACAGTAATAGTGCATGTTTGTAAACAATATTGATAACCCCTTGGGCATCAATGTGAAAACTAGCAGCAACTGATAATCTCTCCCTGGTTAAATCTGCCCTGCAATAAGGACCTCATCGAGTATAGTTTAGCCAAAAACACAGACCCCACCTAGTTACACCCAGTCTCTACTTCTGCTATCATATTTATGGTCAACATTGACCAATCAGTCATGCCTGTCCGTCATGAGATACCAATCCCATTGTATTTAAAAACTTCAATAAGTGCCAGTGCTTAAATCAAATTAAATATTCCCTCAAAATATTTCCATCAGAAAAGTAATCTGTGCCTAATTGAAATAACCTCCCATATATGAAATGTGTTAAAATATAATATAAATAACTATATAATATAGTTATTATATTATAATATAATATAAAATAATATAAAAACTATTCTAACAATAGAAAATACAGTGAAATGGAATCATGTGGCATTTGTGTAGGGTGAAAACAAGTGATCATATTCCACTCTTATGGGAACACTATCCTCATGTCAAATGGGGACATGGTCTACATGAGTGCAAAGTATGTAGACAAGTAATCTATAAAAGTGACAAAAAACAACTAATAAAAGGAGTGTGACTGTAGCTTATTATGTTATCCTGATGTGACATAACCTATGTCACAGCTATAAATGAATTCATCTGTGCAAAATACTACACGAAGAGTGAAGAGTATGTGGATCACTCCAGGTTTATTCAATATTATTTAACAACGTTTTTTTTAATAAAAGTTTAAAAACCATAATAATTACAAAAACCAGTAGATTTTCATTTAACCCTCTCTGGACATCCATATTCATCTTGAATAGGATTTTAGTTTCTTGCGGCAATAACATACTGTCCCAATCTTCAATCCCTGAATCGTTTATGAATTATTCCAAGGCTTTCAGCAGATTGTGATTGCTAGCATGTCATTGAAAGAAGTGTTCAGTAACACTCATTAATGTCTTAAGGTTACTCACATCCCTTCAAGCGTTACGTAGGCTCCATATGTGTTCTATAATCCTACATTTGGATGGGCGTTTGGTCTTCCCAATATTTTGTAGCTTGCAGGGGCATTCCAGGCAATATATCACCCCAATACTCTCATAAGTGATGTACTGATCATATGGATAGGTGCTACTATATCTGTCTACATACTGTGTGGTATTGACCATGAACTAGCATGCAGCACTTGTAAAATCACACTTTGCCATAGATGTCAGACCCCTTAGTTTTCCTATAGTAGCTCTGCACCAACTAGTCTCGTATGCGGTAGGATCGCCACCAGCTAATTTGGATGATATGGTGCCAAGGCCGTGTCATGACTCAACACATGCCAGTCTCTCTCCAATGTCTGTTAAACCTAGTTGTAAATCTGAGGCCTGGTTTCTGAGAGAGATCTTTATGGGGTTTAGCAGACTCTGTCTGTCCCATACACTTGCCCTGTAATAAGCCTGTTGAAGGCCGTTATACTATAACCCCTTACAATTAGGCAAGTTGTTAATTCATGTACTCTTTCTTCAAATTGTGAAGAATAATTCCTCCTCATGCAAAGATACCCTCCATAGGGAACTGCCCTTATAGTCAGCAGCAAATGAGGACTACTCGCATGTAAAATGGTGTTAGTAGGTATTATTTTTCTGTACACATTTGTGGCCAATATGAAATCTGTATTCACAGAAATGATAAGATCAGGTAAGTCTTAAACTGTATGAATTGGTTTTCATTTGGGCTATGAATTCCTGGAGCAATTACACCTCTCGCTCCCATATCAAACAGGTCATCTATGTACCTTGACCAAAATAGGACATGTTCTGTATACTGACAATAGGCCAGATTCAGATTTTAAGGCAATCATGATTTAGTCAAGTATGGGTAAAACCATGTAGAATTGCAGGGGAGGTAAAATGAATGTCAGTGTTTGCATGCAGGAAGAATACTTTATTGTTGCATGTTGCACACAGATACTGACCAGTGTTACTGTTACACTGTTATTACACTTGTGCTGGAAACATCATCTCTCAACTTTAATACTGTTTGCCGCTAATTAAATTTACCTCCCCTGCAATTTAACATGGTTTTGCCCATATTTTACTAAATCATGAGTTCCTTAAGATCTGACTCTGGCCCATTGATTCGCAGAGAATACTACCTTCTTTTCCTACCACCCAAGGTACAGATACAATTCAATTTGGAATAATGTATCTCTAGAAAAAAATGGTAGTGTAACGTGCATATTTGTAAATTACTGTTGTGTCCCATGGGCCCATGGGCATGTAAGGAGGATTCTGCTGACACAGTAAATTAGTTAAGGAAATACAAATGAAATATTATATTACATTCAAAATAATATTATGTTTTAAGTTTTCCACAACATAAATTGACATTACACGTAAATCATAGTAGTATAGCAAGCCACACTAACATCTTACTTGCAGGATTCTCACCAGCATTACAACATCTAATCATCTTTCATACAATATTTTAAAATACTTTGTGACTTCAAAGGGTGCTGTGGAGTAGAATATGTTGAATGAATATTTGTTGAATTCAATTTACCCTAGCAATATGTTGTGGAAAACAACACTGACTTAATCCCACCAAGGGTTAAAACCACTGGAAGCTTTTAGGAAGTATTCAGTGGAAGAGAAAATGGCAATCCCATAATCCCATGTAACACTCACGAACATCTGTAGGAAAGATTCATTCCCAGGTGTTTGTACACACAGAAGAGCAGGAACTTTGAACGTAAAATGAGCAATGGCAAGAATGGGCATATATAGACATTATTGGTGGGACCTATATAAACATACTGTATAGTACTGTAAAGTGTTCAAAGCACCTACCCACAAAATGTAAAAAAAATGCAGACAAAAGGACCAGATCAGCATTGTAAATCCCATGCAGAGAAGCACTAAGCATCTGCTATTCCTATTTTGTTTTCATGGACATCACACAGTAGTGCAAATGAAATGGGATGATATAGTATAATCCATGACATTATGCAGATTCAGGATTCTCAGTTTGGTACATGTCATAGGGCGAGGCTAGTCAATATGTTCCCATTACTGGTCACATGAACACCATGCAACTTAAAAACAAACAAACAATCCCCTCATGCACAGATTACTTAGGAGGTAACGCATTTCATGGTGATCATGGTGGTCAAAGGGGACAGGCAATAAATACAGTGACCAGTGTTCATTAAATGAAATAAACTGTACGAACCACAGCTTTACAAATCAGTTATGATACTGCATTATTGACTAGTGGCAGTTGTTTTACTAATAATAGGTAAGGCACATAGCTACATTTGCAAGAAAATAAACAGTATACTTTTAAGTTAAGTGCTACAAGGAATGTTATGCACCCTCCAGACACTATCAACTTGTTTTTCAGACTTCTATATAGTATTGCACTTTTTGTACTGTACTGTAACTTTCTGTGTAGCTTACATGTTCAAAATAGAAATCATTAAATTAAAAACACAAGAACAAACTTCCATACACTTGTGTTGATAATAACAGTGGCTCACTCTGATCATCACGGCAGCTGCGAGTCAGCCGGGATCTGGGGGAGCCACTGACCAGGATTAAATGAATGTCTGTAATGGACATTTTTCTTTCTAGCAGTGGCTGTTGTTGTGGTGCATGCAGGTGGAGATAGGTGGCTGCCTGCTCACTGAAACGAGCATCAACCACATGTCAGAACACCTGAGAGCATGGTAGGTGGTGTCTGTAACTGTGTACTGTACTTGCAGGCAGCAGTGGCAAAGTCAGCTCTGCCAATGGGAATAGGGAGTCTGGGGGTTTCTGTGTACACTGTCATGGCCAGATTCAGATTTACACTCGTCAGATTTACTTAAGCTGGCCATACACTATGCAAAATCGTCTCGATAAATCGTTTAGTGTTTGGGAATGATTATTTCAAAGGTTCGGCCGATATCGTTCAAAACATTGTTTCAATGACTTTTTGATCTTTTGGTCTGTACAATCTTAAATCGTTTGATTGGTGAAAAATCATTCAGTTTGTGGGCAATTCCAATAATTCTGGAATTCTGGATCAATAAATCCTATTAGTCATTTGGAACTACCATTTAAAAAAAAATTTTCTGTACAATTATTGTACTGTGTATGGCTGTTGCCAAAGAATGATTTAATGATTTAATCTTCAGATTGGATGATTTATTGCATAGTGTATGGCCAGCTTTACACTCTCATGGGCAAAACCATGTTGAATTGCAGGGGAGGTAAAATGAATATCAGTGTTTGCATGCAGGGAGAATACTTTATTGTTGCATGTTGCACACAGATACTGACCAGTGTTACTGTTACTGTTATTAGACTTGTGCTGGAAACATCATGGGGTATGGCGGGATGTACCTACAAACTCCATACATTTTATGGTTCATGTTGATAAAAGCTAAAGTCATGGGGTCATCCAATCAGCATTCAGTGCTCTAAAGGGAAATGTGGATTGCTGTAGACGATGAGCCAATGTTTCACCATAAAAAGACTGGAAGGCATAACACATTGGTTGGTTCAAAATAAATGTTGGAAAGGGAATTTAAGGCATTTCTGAAATGTGCAAGTTGGTTTTCTGGCGGACGTTAGGTAGCGTAAAATTTCAGTTTGTTGAAGAAGTGTCAAATGATTTATACATGTGAAACTATATGCATTTTTAGGAACTTTTATTTCTTTCAGTTACACGGGTTTATATAAAACAATGAAAGATTTCTATAGACGGGTTTTACAGAAAGTGTTCAGATTGAGACATTTTGTGTTAATGGCAGCTATAGCTGTTATTCTAATCTGTGTAAGAGAAATCCACAGAAAAGAGTTAAAGTGCAGAGTGTTAGCATTGAGACCTTCACAGTCTGCCAAGTAAACAGTTCAGATACAGTTTAACTGGTCACACACTACACCATAATCGGGCTGACAAAACATAGTGTGTGGCTGGAGTAAAATGTTAGGTGATGTTCAACTTGGGCACAATTCTCATGCCAATAACTGTAGTTACTTGCTTACAAATGCAAAATAGGTTTAAATACAGAATGAGTTAAGATATAAGCAACATATACTACCATTTAAACGAAATAATAATATGAAATAAGTATGAAGGAAACGCTTTCTTAGCAGTTCTATGGTGGATGCAATAATGACATAAAGTTAAGTGTCTCCCCCATGTGGCCTTTTCATATTATGTAAACTGAATATTGAATTTTTAACATTAAAGTCACTGCAAATAATAGACACAGTATAAAAACACAGGTCAGGATTCAGACTTAATAACGACAATGGACAGTTGCGAGATCCCATTGCGCATAACCCAGAACAGGTATTTACGCATTGGAACACAGGTGGTACATACGTTTCTATATGATCTGCTTTCTGTTTGTGAGGCAGGACAGTATGGCGAGGTGGACTGGGGGATGGGGGGTTCATTTCAACTGCACAATATGTGCTGGGCTGAAAGTTTATACAGATCTAACTGCATACGACTCCCTTCTACAGAAGGGGAGAACTTAGGTAGGGTTCTGAACATGTAACTATATTCAGTACCTGCAAGGGGAGCATGGTAACAAGTTACAATAGCTCAGATGTACTCTGACGTAAAGAGCAGGGTGCATTCAGGCAGAAAATCACTGTTAAGTCTGGATACGACCCATAGTACTGAACTTACTTTGTGCCATAAATTGCCATTCCTAGATTTTTTAAGTCACAGCTGAGGAAACCACTGATCTGTGCTGTGAATACAAAAATGTAGAATACAAAGATCACAAGAATACAGCATGTAAGTAAGTAATACAGTAAGTTATCATAATGTCAGTTATCAATTACATTTTCTAAGGTCTTCAAATGATAAGTGAGTTTAATGTTAACTTGTGCACTGTTTTGCAGTTAAATGCTGTCCATAATTCAGAGGAAGGGTAGGTACAATATGAGCATACATACTACTCCCAACTTGTCATTGGAGGACATCAGGACACACATGCCCTGCCCACTGTACCGTCCAACTCCGCCCCCAGCTCCACCCAACTCCACCCTGGTCCACCTAAGCCCCGCCCCTGGCCGTGAACGCGGCAAATATAATAGAAAACACAGTTTATTACGAGTATGTCCCCTTAGCAGGACATACTGGAAGGTGGGCGGGACAGAGGGACAGTCCCCCAAAAGCGGGACATTTGGGAGGTATGATACGATACCCAAAATGATTTCCTAATTTTCTTTTTATTTTTCTATTCTGCACAACATATGTTACTGCAATTACAAAAACACAATACTTGTTTTATTACAATCAATCTAATGTACTAAGTCTTATGCGTAAAAACCAAACAACGCACCAGAATGGTGGTAACATGCAATGTATAGCATTCTTTTATCTGCACACTGTCTAAGATAAGAAGAAAGCAGTGTAAATTATACTATTAGTGATATATATGATAGCCTGAACTCAGATATTTTACTTGACATGTTTTCAAATGTCACTCAACACCCTGCAATTACCAGTGGGCGAAAGAAATCCCTTGACAAAATGTATGAGGTTTCATACAGGCCGAGTTATTTTTTGTCTTGCCACAATATGATAACACTTCAGCTTCCACACAGCTGCTTTCATAACACAGATGTGCTCTTTCTGAGAAAAATCCAGGAGACTAGAGTTGACACTGATCAGAAATAAAATAAATTACATATATATATATATATATATATATATATATATATATATATTTATATATATTCTAAGAATATGCTTTATTTATCCATCTGTGCAGTATTTTAACCAACCTTGATGTTGCGTGAATTATTATTGTTTTATTTTGTATGTTCTCCTTGTCATTATCCACATTTACCCTTAAGAATTCCAGCTATAAATATGGAATTTGGTTCAATGCACCACTGCTTCCCATAACTGTCCTGCTTTCATTTTCCTCAGTAAAACCTGTTGTTTCCAATGGCATAAAACTAACTCAGAGATATTTCCTATACAAGTGCAATTCAAATCTCTCCATGGACATGTGGTATTAAAGATTTACATTGCAATATGTTATGCAGCCAAATATATATTTTTCTATTGAACACACATGAAGTTTCTTATGAATTGAAAATCAAAATCTAAATTCGGGAGCAATAGAAAATACCAGTGGCTTTGGCTTTTCTCTCTGTTTGGCTAGAACCACTAACCACTAAAATACTTATAGGTCTGCCATAAAAGCATAGTTGCTTCGACACAACAGTTATACTGTCTATTTGCCCTTCTTTTCTAGGAATAGCGGGAGTTGTGTTACCATCGAAAGCAGTAAACAAATTATTGCAATGTAATATTAGATACAAGGTGCAGAACATTTTGTATCATTTGGAGAAATAAAAAATCTGACTGCAGGAGTGTTTATGTGATTCTGTCTAGCACTGGTACACAACAGCTCATGTAACAAGCAACAGGATTTTTCCATAGAGTTCACCTACAACGAATGGAAACATTTGAAGACACGAGAACTATTAATAAGTGGATCACATGTACATTGCAGTATTCTGGCCATATAAATATGCCAATAATGCATGCTGTGTACAGAATGTGGCTGCAGAAAGTCAATAGCACATTGCACATCGGTACAAAGCTGGGTATTTATGTACTAAAGGTCATTCGTAGCTCAAAGAGGTTAAATTATTACATAATATTGAACCAGTTAACATTCACCACCTTTAAATGTTTATTTATAGTTGATATATTTTATAAGCAAACTAGGGGGCCGATTCAATTGTGCGTGAAGTGAAAAAATATNGTGGTACCAAAATAACGTGACTAAATAATTTGCGACTTGCTAAACAATTGAATCTGCCCCTAAATCTAAATGATAATTTAGATAATAAAGCTAGAGGACTGCATGAAGCGGTGTAGTCCTGCTTTTGGACAACAAAACAAGGTCAGGGAACAATACCTGCTGCGACAATGACAGTCAGCTTCATCAATATTAGAAACAACGTCTAGTAGCGTGTTCTAGTTAGTTTTTTTTATAAGCTGGCCACACACTAGACAATTTTTTAGCCCAAATCCACAATTGCCCACAATCCAAAATTGTCTTGTGAATGGCCAGCTCTAGATACTATCTGTCAACAGGGTCATATTAGGTGCCACACGGGCTTGGGGCTGAAAATTATGAATACCTGTATATATTTATATAAATAATACAAATAATAATATATGTATTCATATAAATATCAGTGGCAAACGCAGGATCTTGGAAGCATGTATGGTGTTGTGGAGATGGTGATATACTCTTACCCCTTCTATATATATATATATATATATATATATATATATATATATATATATATATATATATATGGCACCATTCCCAGCCCCATGATATAAGGGTCTGGAGTAGACACACTATATAAAGTACATATTGAGTATATTCGTATTTTGTGAAGGAACATATAGTACGGATATTGATATGCCACACACACCGTAAAATGCCATCTCAGACTAATTTACTTTATACAGCGTGCCAGCTCCTAAAACTTAATATAACCCACATATAATACAGCAACATTAAGGGGGGTTAACGTTGACACCCCCCCCCCCCCTTATGTATGACTTAAGGGGCAAACGGGGAGAAAAGAGGGTGGGAGCGGCACACAGGCAGAGAACTGAGGACTGGAGAGGCACATAGTGTTACAAGGAATGACTGGAGGCATACAGGGACCCAAATTAGGACTTGAGGGTTATAAAGTCAAACAAAAAGGAGAACTAGAGCTGCATTCAGAGACACAAATGAGAATATAGAGGGGTACACATGGGTTGAAGGGGCATATAGGGGTGAAAGTAGGACTGAGGGGGCATACAGGAACAAGAATGGGGGGTGAAAGGAGGACTTGAGAAACACACAGTTGGATAATGCAGGGAATATTAGCAAACAGTACACACATATAAATAAACATATATATTACAGTGCTGTATGTGACCAGCCTTAATTTCTGCCCAGTCTCCCTTTCTGCCCCTTGTACATTTGCTTAGCCTTCACTTCTGCCGCTTTATTTGAGAGAGCCCTGTGGCTAATCCCTGATACAGACGCACACAGGGGTTACAACGAAGAGAGCCATACATGGATGAAAGAAGTACTGAAGGGGTACACATGGGCACAATGGAGTACTGAGGAGCACAATGAAAGACTAAATGGACACAATGGGGTATATTTACTAAGCAGGGAATTTGCTGGGGAATTGAAAAGTGGGGAAGTTGCCCATAGCAATCAATCAGATTCGAGCTTACATTCTCCAGTATGTAAAATGAAACTAAGAGCTCGAATCTGATTGGTTGCTATGGGCAATTTCCCCATTTTTCAATTCCCCAGCAAATTCCCTGCTTAGTAAATATACCTAATAGTGGCGCAAAGGGGGACTGGAGGAACACAAAGGAGAGACTGGAGGCAAGTGGCAGAACTGAAAGGAGCATACAGTGAAGTGAAGACACCTGGGATGTAAGTATGGTTTTATTTTATTTCTTTTTTTTTTTCTTACAGGTTTTTCTATTATTTTAATGTCCACCATGATAACGACAACTCATGGATAGCCTGCAGTCGGGGTGATTTTACCTAGGGAAAATCCCCCCATTTGTCCGTGCAGACGTGCACTAAGTCGTTCTCGTGGATGGCCACCTTTATTCTGTAGAAAGATACGTATATATGAACACTACACCGAGACATCTCCAGATTATCACTACAATCATTGATTTACTTTTCTAGTTTGTAACAAAAATATCCCTATGACATAGCCTATTCATTTAACAATAAACTGCGGCCTTGCTTCTCTCTACGGACCAGATCCAGACTTTACATACTATTGACTGACTTACGACAAAAGTGGGAAAAACCACGTCGAATTGCAGGGGAGTTAAATTTCACCAGTTGCACAAAGTATTGTTTACAGCTGATGTTTTCTAGCCCAAATCTAATAACAGTGTAACAGTAACACTGGTCAGTATATGTGTGCAACATGCAACAATAAAGTATTCTCCCTGCA
>JABWIB010000349.1:84324-101794 GCA_016617825.1 Platyplectrum ornatum
TCACTGTCTTCACCAAGATTAATGCTAGGGCACAATATCGATCAGGGACCCTGAATGATCTGATAGATCATTCCCTAGCATTTTCCTGGCATTTTATCTCAGTTTAAAAAAATGATTTAAGCTACACGCTGGAATGATATTTAGCCCAATTCCACGATTATTGATAATTAGCTTTGATATATCTGCCTGTACAGTTTTGTAAGATATATCCCAAGGTTTTTTTTTATTAATTATTATTGTGTTGCCTACATGATTTACATGTTTTTCTGTACTACATGTTATTACACTGTGTAACTAGCAGTACCAGACCTGCTCTGATTGGTTTTTGAAGTGTCTATTAATGCTTATTTTAAAATCCCATGTTTAATTACATTTGATTTAATACTGTAACAGTAACTTATTATTATTTAGACAGTGACAAAGTATGATGTAAACTTGTTTTTAGGAAATGTTTGTTCCACCACAATTAGACTTGTTCTTATTATGTTCTATGATCTATGGAAGAATATGCCAATTACGGGGTGCCTGATGGCTGAGGCAGATGGTGGGTTTGTTTCATTTTACAGTAAATGTAAAGGAGAAAAACCCAAACCCTGTACAAAAGAAAAANACAAGGCATGTGACAATTACAGCAGTGCTTTTTGACGGTAAAAAAAATAATTCTTTATTGTTAGACTTTTACATGAGTCATAGGCCTAAATTTACTAAGATGGGAGATTGCAAAGTGGGGATGTTGCCCATAGCAACCTATCAGATTCAAGCTCTCAGTTTTTATTTTGCATACTGAATGAGAGCTTGAATCTGATTGGTTGCTATGGGCAACACCCCCACTTTGCAATCTCCCTTCTTAGTAAATTNAGCCCATAGTCAGGATGAATTATAAAAATGTATTCCTGGAGACTCTGTGGGGAGGTGGGTGGCATTGCCCATGTCTTCTGGCGCTGCCCGCTCATACAACCATTTTGGTCCCAGATCGCAACCCTCATCGCTAAAGTTTGCGACTTGGACCTTGTCCTCACGCCAGAGATCGCACTGTTTCACCTCTATCCCGCGGTAGTACCTCCTGATAAGCGGTATGTTCTTGGCCACATCCTGTTGNTAGCTAAAGCATCTATCGGCCAGGCCTGGAAGTTCCCTGTGGTGATTTAGTGTACAAATGACAACACATTTGAAGCTAAGGAAGCATTTGCATGCAAGATCTAAATAGTTTGTGTGTGCCTGTTATTTTTATTATTACAGCATTTAATAATGGACTCTGTGCTGAAGGACAGTTACCTTGGCAGTTTTTCTCACCCCCCTGGTGCCATTCCTATAGCTGACCTTCTTGATTCCAGAAAAATATCTTCAAAACAGCCATCATCAATGTTAAAAGACCAAACTCCTAACTGCTATGATGTCTTACAAGCTCCAAATAGCAAAGGTAAGTTGACAACTGTGATGACTGTTCAAGCAGTAGCCTTCTGGGCATTGTAAAGTCAAGTTAGGCGAATTAGAGTTGAACTGTAACATTAGTTATTAAATTATTTTTGTAAACATACAACTACTATTCTACCTACAATAGTTACTGGATCCTAAGGTCTGATTCTAGTACAAAAAAAAATGTGTAGGTATTTACAATCTTGTGGCTGCATATCCATGTAACCGCACTGCTAACCTATCCCTTCCCACCAATAGAGCCAGGGCCTGGACTGCATGTTGTACTACATGTGATTAGTACACTTATGGATGCAACCTGCCCTTCTGTCTGACATGGATTGGTGAAATGCATTATGGTTGGGTAGTACAAATGCATGTGGAAAATGCAAAATCAACCACAATGTCATATATTTCTTATATGAAATGACCTATACGAANCTCATGGTTCTCTGTAATGTGAAACTTTACTTCATGTACCATTACAACACAACAGCTCTGGTCTCTGCACTGAAGACTCTTCAGGAGAAGATTTCCCGACTACAACTGGAGAAGTCTACAGCTCAAAACCGCTTATCATGCTTGTCCATGGAGACGGCTGAGCACAAGACAGCCCCGACTGACAGAGAGAAGACTAAGTCTTCACAGCCTGAAGATGTGGGGCAGAAAACTGGTAAGCCTTTGTTTTCTTTTTGCTCTATGTTGTCATTTATAGATCTTTGATTAAACGAAATTACACTGTATTCTGTCATCGCTTCAACTTTATGATTGCAAGCCCATGTTTGTGTATTGATTTGTTGCTCCAATAATTGGTCACCTTGTCCCATTCTAGTCACCTGGTCACAGGTATTTGTCAAGCCCTGAGAAGACAGATTGTAAATGATTTATATTATTANTTATTTATTTATAAATTAAGTATATATTGTATAGAGAAACAATAAACTAGCTAACAATTTGTCGTTTATCTACTTCTCTGCTTTAGATGCAATTACTCAGCTAAATGCTGCTCAGCAGCGATGTTCACTCCTTGAGAAGCAACTGAGTTACATGAGGCAGATGGTCCAGAATGCAGAAATAGATAAGAAAACCTTGATTGAGAAGCAGGTAGTTTTGTGTGGTTTCTTCTTTTGTTTTCAATGTCATTATCTAACAGCTATGACTACTGTACATTTTTATTATTAAATAGACTATGCACTTATGAATTTTATTATTATGTGACAATAGAAGATAACCATAGTTAGCTGAAACAACATACAGTTTTACTGTGTTTAAGAATCTGTCATTCAGAGAGTAGTACATGTGATATTCAGAAACAGATATAACTGGAGGTGGCAAATTCAGATGCATTATAATCCCTATTCCAGAAAATTTGTTATATATACAGTAAAACATGTCTAATAGGACCATCACTGGGACCGACCAGTATCACTTATTTAGTACACGTACACTGTACATCACCGTACAATTCTGCACTGTGCATGCTGCACTATAAAATAAAGGTGAATTAGAAAAAAGAAACAACTTACAGTACAGTTAATTTGAACATACAGCACATGTATAATACAGAAGATGTTTGTGTGTTCAGCACATAATGGTCGCTTGTTGCAACTGTTTTCTTTTCTTCAAAATCATTGCTTGAATCTCCTTTTCTGGTGAGTTCAATGTTTCTTTTGATTCTGCTGTTTCCAGACTTTGATTACTGAGGTTGTGTCTCAGGGACTCTACACCATCCAAGGCTTCCTTGTTGCTCACAATTTTGGCTGTTCAGTTGAGTCACTTTCACTCTCTGAATCAGAATTTTAATCACTGACAAACTGCAATTATTATCAAAAAGCAAAGAACAGCGTCCTGATAATTATAATTAACCTTAGTCTTGAGGTGTTACTCATCACTAAAATTTCCAAGTTCACAATCCTCTTGGAATTTTGTAAAGCCGCACCTGGCAAAGCATTTTGGAATGGTTTCAGATGATGCTGCATCCTAAGCTTAGCAAACCCAACATACAGCATCCAAAACATTCACCTGAACATTCACCATTCATCAGAATCATTTTCAGCCTTGTCTGCCTTTGATAAAAGGGTTCGCATTAGCAGTTTGCAATACTGAATTTTCTAAAAGCTTTATTGATTTTACTGAAAAATAACGTGTGAATGCACATAAAAACTATCTACAGTATGCAATGCATATCCTAATGGTCCATTTCAGAGACTGTGTGGTCCCAAGTCACGTTTGTCAGGGGGTTATATTATACAGGTTACAATTACATTGTTGCTATAGACTAATACCACGTTCAGATTGCCGTGGCTTTAAAAAGTCGCAGGCAGATCTGTGGTGTGGAGCACTGCTAACAGTGAAGCCGGCTTCTTGTTAAGAGGTGAGGCCAAAACTAAAAGGGCTGTGATCGTTAGGCCAATCAGCTTTGGTTATTACCTTTTTCAGCACCGTTCAGATTGCCTCTTTAACTGAGCGGCGTTTTCAGCAAAAAAGCTGAAAGCTGAGGTAATCTGAACAGGTTATAACTAATCGGTCCCAGCACAAACTGGTCCTATGTGCCAGGTGGTCCCTTTAGAGTGGGACTAGAATAATGGTTTAAGAGCAGACTGATTTTACTATCTGTATGTAAATAATGGCTTGTTCTTATCACAGAAGACTGAATATCACTGTTTAGGTGTTTTTACAGCTTCAGTATTTTCCACTTGTGGGAAAAGCTAAATCTATTTGGTTTTAAACACCTATCTATTCTATAACATTATTTTAGGGACCTACTTACATTGTTCTTCATTGTCTGTCTTTAACTGACATTTCTATAATTGCATTCTTTTGAGGAAAAAAATATATTTCCTTAATTCTTAATAGTAAGAATTGGCTTTCACAATAAGCAGGTGTGTTTATATGTACTAGCAGTACAATTATTTTCTCATAGTAATTCAGACATCTAAAACTAAACAAAGACTTAAATGTAAAAGCTATTATGATCTACCTAATTCAGTGCCAATGTAAAAAAAAAAAATAAGGCTGCAATACATAACAAGCTTCAAATTGTGATATAAGCCGCTTTATATGGATTAGTTAAACTGCAGCATCAGGTACCCTACATTGTGGGCAGCAGCTGAAGGCGCTGTTGTCTAATTACTATAGGTCAGCTCTGGCAGTATATTGTCATCCAGTAAGCAGGTAAGTATTAAACTTCTCAGTATCAAAGGACAGTTTTANCATAGGGAATCCTCTTTCTGTAGGCATGCTAATCAGTTTTTAAATTAATGCTAGTTTATTCATTACTTAGCCGTACACTCTGAAGTAAGAGCCAAACATCATGAATCATTGATCTTAAAAATAACAAGCTTCCAAAAATACGGTGAAACAATCATTTAATGTTTTCTGCGTTTCTGCATCATATTTGGACAGTGCACATTGGTAATATAGCTGCTGATACTACAGTCTGCATAAGCTCCATTGTGTACCCAGTTTTACTTAACAGTGGCACATGATCTGGTGCCCATACTTAACAAAAAAATGTTTTTCTGTCATAGACAGATGACCAGTTTACATAAAGTTTAAACTTTGCTTATATCTGTCTGGTTACTTAGCAATGAAGTTTGAAATTGTAGTCTGGCTTTGAAGGCCTTCCTCAGGGATGTACAATTGGCTGTCAGTTTGCTTGGCTTGCAAATGACACCATTTGCAAATAGTCCCATAGTGCTATTTCTGTACTTTACCGCCAGTCATTATTTGTTTCTTTTTAGTATGTACATTGTTTACAATTTGTTTCTCATTGTGTTAGCAGCACATAATTGCCTCGAAGCATTTATTATTATGAACCTTGGTGTGTACCAGATAGAGGAACAGATTCAGACTTTACGTACTATTGACTTACCCACGACTTTCTCAGAAATGGGTGTTAAGGGGAGTTAAATTAGTATTTGAGTTGAGAGCTCATATTTTCTAGTCCAAGTCTAATAACATTGTAACAGTAACACTGGTCAGTATCTGTGTGCAAAATGCAAAAATAAAGTATTCTTCCTGCATGCAAACACTAAAATTCATTTTACCTCCCCTGCAATTCATCATTCATGCCCACAAGCTAAGAGGCAACAGAAAAGGGCCAAAATGACCAGCAATTGAGTGAGCCAGAGGGGTCCTATTTAACCTAGNCACTTAGGTGCAGAAAATGAATCAGATTAAAGTCCCCCAGCGGCCCCTAAGGGCAAATAAGAAGAACACAGCAACATTGTAACAATTATTGCATAAAGAAAACAAACAATATTATTTTAGTCTTTAATAATTGATTCACCTTTCACACCCTTTGTCTTTTGAATTTCTATACATTTAATAACCGCTATAAAAATTTTCCACTACTGGCATGAGCATATTTAAATATTGTATGGATTTTCATTATATTTGTAGGCATTGGTTCAGCAAGATAATATACAAGACAAGTTAGAAAAACTTTCTTTGTTGGAGAAGGAATGTTTTCGACTCACAGCCACTCAACAGATTGCAGAGGTGAGACATGAGATTTTTGAATCTTGTCTAATAATGTATATTGTAAGCGGTATTATTCTAAAATAGAATAATTGACATAAAATTGAATATTGTGATAGTTAGATTATCAATAATAAGTAATATTTACTACTATACTTGTGTTACCACAACTTCTTAGAAAGAGGTTTCCCTGGTAAATCTGTATGTAAATTTTAATTTAACACGTGTTAAAGTAACGCAAGGGCCTGGAAAAAAATGTGCTTCAGATTTTGATGATGATCTTAATTTTAAGATGCCATGGTACAACTACTCATGGAAATCGAAATGAATGTGTAGCTAAATGATTTCATGAAACCAGGGTTGCACAATTTAAATATTAAAATTACATCATGATTTACATCAAAACATTAAAATCCAGAGTTACAAGATTTAAATCAGTGGTTCTCAACTATTTTTAGATGTGTACCACTTACTCACTATAGAAGTGGTTCGAGTAACCTTGACCAATCCTATTCTATACCTCCTTCTTTTACTATGATCCTACTATTAGCACATCAACTCCTTAGCATTTACATAGTGTATATATATAACCAAGCCCAGTTATATAACCAAGCCCAGTTGTCTTGCATACCACCTAAAAAAAATAGTTCACATACTTGTACCACTGATTTAAATCAAACTGTTGAGTGTGTATTTATTCTATTACTGTGTTGTTTTCGTTACTGTGCTCACTTCAATTATGCTGGAAGGGTGCTGGAACACCAAGTTCTCAAAAACAATAGATAGTAAAAATGAATTAAAATATAAAATTGTCTAGTAATTTTTCAGAACTGCTTAGATGTATAGAATATGTGTTAACACATTTTAAGGGATATTTAAAACACATATACACACAATCCACTCCCCCCCCCTTTTTTTTTTTAAGAAAAATCCCTCTCTTATGACATACAATTTTGAACTATTACATAGGCTGACAACCGGCAATGCTTTTGTAATAATAAGTTTTCAATTATAAAGTGTAGTTAGTGATGGAAGTAAATGTACAGCATTTGTTAATATAAGGTATTTTCTCTTTACGTTAGAGCAAAATTGATCAGCTGGAGGAAAAGTTATATGAAGAAGAAAAGCAACGAAAAATAATGCAAGATAAGGCCGTCCAAGTGAGTAATGCAACACATACACTGAAATGTGCCAGGACATGGGAGAAGGCTACCAGAATTTTCCATTATGTCTCTTTTGGTGGTTGGACAAAGGGGATATAGTCAAGATGACCATTCTTTTCAATGCCCTCTACTATCCATTTTCCTACAAATGTTTTCAGACTTCTAGCACACCAGTAAGCAGTTTGAGATTAATGCACAAACCTTAAGTTGTTTATAACACAAGGCCAAATGGCGACCTTCTGCTTCCTGTGTCTGTGGGTGTTACTGGTCTGTGATGTGGCTAAGTGGTGGTTAAGCACTAGTGGGCTTGAGATTGCAAACCATTTCATAGATAATAAGTTTCATGGGGCTCAGGCTTCACATTTTACAATTCCATAAAGGGTGGAGTTTTTTGTTTCCTTTATTGTAAAAGTTGCAAGAGATTTATTTTATGAAATGCATCTCTACCCCCACAACAAGTACCTGTGATATTTTTGCCCCCTGTATGTCCCTAGATAATGTCATAAGTGCTGAGGGAATATAGAGGGAAATTTATGGGAGCACTGGATTTTGGCACTTACACAAATTCTTTTCTCTGTGTTCCATCTTGGGGACACCCTTACATATGGGGTTGATAGGGCGAGGTGGAGTGCTAAACTTTAGGAGCACATGCTCTGCTCACCAGCTATACCGCACAGCAACCCCTGCAGCCATTCAGTTTATTTGAAAAGATGAAAGGAAACAAAAAAGTGCTACCCCTATACTTGTGTAACATTAACAATGACATATTCTGTATGTAAAAAAGACCCTTTGGGTGTTATTTCTTGTTTTATAGCTTGAAAATGGCCTTGAAGTGAATCGAATATTTCTGCCAGCATCTGCTGAAAATTCTGGCCAAAGGAAAGCAAAGAAGAAAAAGCAATTACAGGTAATTTGGTATAAAAGATAATTTTATATTTTATCTTACCTGGAAAATAAAAAAAAAAGTATTAAAAATCAGAGAAGATCCCAAACCATGTATTCTGTAGAAATATTATTACCTATTATTAATTTTATCTACCCCATTATTGTATAGTGAAGCGTAGTTTCCATTTTAACAACTTCTGTCAATCCAAAAACATGCTTGAAAGTCTGCCACCTCTTCATATAAGTATAAAGCAGGATACATACTGATGAGACAGTCAAACATCAATGCTCTCCGTACACACTGCTTTCTAGTATCCTGTGGATGGTTTCACCAAACAATCCTTTGCCTACACTCTCATCCATATGCAAAGTCATGAATGCCAATTGTTTCCGTGAAGATCGTGTGTCAGGACACAATTACGCTTTCTACAGACATTGGGACAATGTCATTTGTGTAACATTAGGAGCACCTAAAATGAATTCTGAAGATGCCGTTTCAGTCGATTCTGCTGCATTGTTTGGCGGTAGACAGTGAAAAGATTTTGAAGCGCTCCAACGACTGTCGTGTGATTAGAACAATAATCGTCTGATAACCCTCCAGTTTTGGAGTCTGCTTTGGACAATAACTATCAGAATTTCTAACGGCTACTGAAAATGTACTATATTTACATAGGCTTTATCCTGCTTTGTTAATGTCATAGTCCTAATGGTACCCATCATAGCAACAGTACCTGAATGAGCTTGTCCCTAACTTTTCATCATTGTAGTTGCTTTTCTATGAAGTGAGTGTGAAATTATTGAGTTTATAAACTTCATTTTGACTGCAATGATCAAAATTTCCGCCTTTAATCCCACCATTTACATACAAGCTTTTATCTCAATAGACAAATGTTTTCATTTGTTGGCTTCTCGTTGCATAGGTTGTTTTTGTTTTGCTGCTATATGGCAGTTCAGAGCTATTACTAAAGTGTAGTAAAAGATCATTCCATACCAAATCATCTCAGGAAAAGGGACTTTTCAACCCGACTGTCTTAGATTCCATTTGAACAAGAAAGCTCTACCACAATCTAAAACAAAGTTATGATTTATTTTAGTTGATCAAGTCTAAATGTCAGGTTTTTTGCCAAGTTCCCAACCCTGCTCTATGAACGCTGTGCCGTGATAATGTGGCATGGAATGAGCCTAAAACATTGTGTATGCTCTATATTATCAAATGGACATTTATGGTTGTCCAATATGTTTCACATGTATGTAATTTTACCTTTACTTTATTAATGATTGCATTTGATACAGCTATCTATGTCTCGGTTGTTTCTTCGTTTTGTTTTTTTTTATGTTTATTTGTACTTTTTAGAAATAAATACAATAACATCCCAGCACACACAGTAGCTAGTATCACAACAACCTGTTATTTGCAAAACAAATAAATATATAAAAACCCCAAATCATTATCCACCAAATGAAATGACAGAACAGTCTTTATAACAAAACCTATTGTCTCTTCAACTTTGGAACCAAAATGACAAAAATAAAAATATTAAAAATAAATATATTATGTATTAAGTCTGCTATATAGATATATTTATGTAACAGTGTTTCCTGATTACTAATGAGAACACATTTGTAATATTCTTGTTTTTGTAGCAGACACCCTCCATAAGTAAAGGTATCACAAAACAGAGGACTTCTGTGAAGGCAGGAGATCTGCCATTTGTGGCAGGAAAAGTGAGTTGGCTTATTGTCTTTTTGAGTTGTTCTTTTGTTTTGTTTTTTTATTTATTGATACAATGACATTTTCTATATAAAAGTTTTCTTTTCTGAAGTCTACCAGTGCAAGCCATTCTCTCAGTGCAACAGTACAGAATGTTCTCCACATGATGAAACATCAAAGCCAGACCCCACGAGTCATGCAACAACGTTCAAGATCGGCAGGACACAAGCCTTTTAGGCCTTTAGGTGCCAGCAGGACATCAGCCACCTGTTCCTTGCCCTCTACTGGTGATAGTTTAACTGACCTTCTGTTGGCTATACAAGGCGAGCTAGAGCAAATGAGCTTGTGAGTATAAACTTATTTGAAAATTTGACTGATTCAATGTATTTTATTGATTGTGCTCGCTCACCCGGAGTTATGTATTGTGGAGCATGCCCATCTGTTCTCACTTATGTATATAGAGGGCTATAAAGGGATTTTAATTTACGGCCATTATTGCAGGAATTATGCATATGTATAGGTTTGGTTTTCTATATTTCTTTTCTGAACACTTAAGTAAAAAAAAAATCTAATTCTAAAAACCAAAAAGCACTTGTGCAGGCAGTATACTGTGTCAAGTGCATGAAGGCACAGCTCCAAATCCTCTGCCTTTGTGCACAACTTAGTTGAAAAATGTGGTTTGCAGATAAGTGCACAAATAATGAAACTGTTTATTGTTACTGTACTAATATTAGAATATTATGGGTTTTTTTATAAGTGAGCACCAGGATCTATTAAAGCAAATTAATGAGACAAAAGACAGTGATATGCGGGAAGACTTAGAACGTGAGATGGATTGCCTGGTCAAGCAAATGGAAACCAAAAGTGATCAGATTCAGAAGCTGAAGAGACATCAGGCAAATGTAAGTCTCTTAAAAACATTGGTGCTTTATACTTGTGTTATATACATAACACACATAATACAGAATACATGTAATGATCTCAATACATAATGTATGGCTGTAGATAGTCTTCAGTATACCAAAACACATATGATAATACCTGCAAAAGAGGTACAAAAATGCATGATTTACTGTCCTATCCTACTTCACTCTTTCCCATGCATTCTGAAAACACAATACACAATGTTTTTGTTCAAAATAATATGCAAAGTAGATTTTTCCATATCAACTCTCTATTAACAGTAACTAGGAAAGGTGTTTTTTTTTATAGTTTATAATACAGTTTCTATACAAACACCATGACACTATATGTGCTTAATTCATTCAGATTTTTTATAGAGATTAATAAATGATGCTGGTGAAGTTATACTTGTAATTTGTGTGAAATTACTAATAGGCACTATGCACAGATAATACAGGCCTGTAAAATATGTTGGAAGCATTCAAGTAATGTAGCTTACACACATGATACATTTTACAATTTGTTGTAGCAATATGTTTGTTTCATTTATTCATTAGTTGCCCATATCTTTATGTTATGGAAATATAACAGTATTTTCCGAATTTCAGGTTATTCGACTGAAGAAAGCAGCCCGCTCAATGAAGAAACTCTCCTCAAGTGCTAGATTGGCTGTTACAGGAGAGGGCTCTAAAGTGAACAATCCAGCCACTCCAAGGAAGAAACAAGAAACTTTGACAAGAGGCTCTCATACTCCTAACAGCAACAGCAAGACTGCTCTTCAGCTGCTTAAGAATGTACAAAAGATTCAAATGACTCTTAAGAAAGATGACATCATGTGGGAGAAATGACTTATTTATATGTTCATACCATTGTGTGTGTATGTGTGTATGTGTGCGTGTTTGTAAGATTTCCATTCTTCTGTTTATGCAAAGTGACTATGGATGTCTATTTCATTTTATTCTTTTAAATAAAGATTTGTAATTTTATGTAAATCGTTTACTCCACATATGTTCTTAATGCTGATATTTCAAAAATCATATATAGTGTTTTTACAGATTGTTGTTGGGTTTGGTATCTTTTCGGTTATTGAAATCTCACCATGACTTTCAGGCAGGTATAAGAAACCTAAAGCACACCAGGGCCTAAATGTACTAAGCTATCTGCCCATAGCAACCTATCAGATTCAAGCTCTCCGTTTCATTTTACATATTGGATAATGTGAGCTTCAATCTGATTGGTTGATGATGAGAAAAGTTACTTTGGATGACTCTGTTTTATGAACACCCTAAAAATCAAATGTTGAACAGTGTGTATGCAGGTACAACTTGGAAGTCTTCTGTGCTTCTTATAATTCATACTTGTTTATAATTGTTTTAAAAGATGGTTAAGAGAGATGATGATCTCAGTTCAGTTCCTAAATTTACTAAGCAGAGAGAGATTGAAAAGTAGAGATGTTGCCCATAGCAACCAATCAGATTCAAACTCACATTCTCCAGTGTGTAAAATAAAACTGAGAATCTGATTGGTTGCTGTGGGTAACATGCCTACTTTTCTATCTCACTGCTTAGTAAATTTATGCCCTGTTGTTAAATTATTATAGTGTGTGTGTACCCATGAATTAGAATGCTCATCTGGACAGACAAACATCAGTGAAATGGATTGCTAGAGCCATCCCATCTAAAATATTATTGCAAAGGTATGTACCTAGTTTAGAGGTGCAGTAACAGAATGCGATATTGGTTACACCACCTTACCTCTTTCCCTTGCTTACATATATATTCAAGATATTAAAACTAATTTAGGACTTGTGATGAAAGGCTTCATATTTTTTTGGAAGATAAACGACTTATTTCTGTGTAGCCTATTCAGGGAAGCTAAAAACTTTGTGCGACATCTGAAGTAATCCTACAGTCACATATTAGAAAACATATTTATTCTCCACATGGTTAGTCCAAGACTTAACTGTGTTGTTTTACTAATACAAACTTTTAAGGTATATGTTGTATTGTTCCCAAGTGATGTGATGTGTACTTTTGGAACATGGCTTCTCTAGGGAGGCTAATATCTCCACTTTAGTAAATCTTTAGTAAATCTGGGTCTTGGACCACTCCACTCAATGAAGTGCATAGTTGTAAGGGTAAATGATAGTTTCATGGTGGGGAATAGTGATTAGAACTATTTCTTACAAAATCACAATATACAGCGTTTGTGAACTATTACAACAGGTAATGGATGGTCAGCATGAGTGTTGTGAGAAAGAAAATGTGTATTAACTGAAATGCTATGTCAGCAAATAAGAAACCAGAAACACAAGAACAAACTATGGAGTCACCAAACATCATGCGAAATCAAGAATCACGAAAATTATGACAGGTCTGCTACACAAATGATCAAACCACCCGAAGAATATAGAGGGAATACTGGTTCTCAAAAATATAAATAAATTCTCTTGCACATATCAGTTTGACTGATTTGAAAGAGATATTGGAAGTCATATGACCATCTCAGGAGTGACCTATAGATGCACTGCCTTACAGTAAGCCAATTCTACATTTACCCTACATTTTGTATGTCTGTCAACAAAAAAAACCCTATTTTTAAAATGTTTGCATTCTTTTTCCAGTTTATTCACCTTTAAAATTGTGTTTATAGATAATTAATAAAACAACCCTCAATAAATTAATGAAAAATTATATAGATTGGGGGCTAGATTTACTTAACTTGTGAGAATGAAAAAGTGGAGATGTTGCCCATGGCAACTAATCACATTCTAGCTGACATTCTCTAGTATGTCAGAGGAAAATGAAAGCATGAATTTAGTTGCTACTGGCAACATCTCCACTTTTCCATTCCCTTAATTTACTAAATATGGGCCCAATGGTTATTAACAGGCGTTAAGCCAAGTCTGGTGGTATGCAGGTCACTGGGAGGGTTTCTAATGAGGTACAGCTTTCTGAAATGTTTGTAATTTAACCATGAGCAAAACCAGAGTGCATAGGGTAGAAGGTATATTTGATCATTAGGGACAGAATGGCATAAAATAAATATTTAATTTATAAATATATATATGGGGAAGGTTTGTATCTACAGAAAAGGGAGGAAACATGCTTCTGAAGAAACATGTAAAAGAAGTTTACAAGCTGGCAGAGCCACCGACAGTAATAGGGGAGCCCCGGACTGACGAAATTGGTTAGACTCAGGCCCCCTCCCTATGTGACGTGTACATCCGGGAGCTCACTCATGCGCTATTACTAGCGTCTACATGAGTTCTGGTGTGCAGCAACAACAGAGGAAATACAGATAGAAAGCCTTCGCACAGAAGCTATTGCCTCTGCTGCTGCTGCACACCAGAGTCATGGCACCGGTCCCCCCTCTGTCTAGGCCCCTGGTCTGTCCGGGCCTGGGACAGTAGGCCTGGTTGTTGATGGCGGCCCTGATAACTGGTACACAGAAGGGTAGAGAACAACTGATATAGACTATTATAGAGTATTCTTGCCTCTCTCTTATGCTTTACAAATATTAAACAATACTCATTTAATTTGAATAAATGTATTAAAATGGTTATAGAATTTTACTGTTGTATTGAATTATATTGATTATATTTGGAAATGTACAGCTATTTTCTAAGCATAAATATAGTCACTGTTTATTGAAAGGTATTTTACACTTTAGTTGTGTACAGTATATGTAAGGCTTGGTAAATGTACTTATTTATAATAGCCACCTAGGAATGACAGGGTTCTTAAGTAAAAACATTCATGATTGCCTGTAGCTGCTATGGTTCTACAGCTATCATTAAGCAACACTTGATATGGCCATTGAAAAACTGTAATAGGAGGCTGTGTATAATGCAATCTGCATATGTTCTGTACTATACAAAATATGAAACTAAATGAACAATTTTAAACCATATAGTGACTGCTTACATGACAGCTGCACATGTGCTGTGAGTATTTTTGAACTCATCACGCCCTCTGGTGGCCGCCGCTGGGCATAGCGAGTCCTGGAAGCTGTAACTATGCGCCCGCTTGTTCCTTGCGCCCAGCACTGTGTTGTGTACGTGGGGCTCCATGGAGACTTGATACGCTGCAGTCCTGATCACTCATATACTACTTTGCTGCGGACACTGAACTGTGCTTCATTTCTCATTGGATAACAATCCCTCGACAAGTAAAGTATTTTCTTCTGTTTTCTTCACTTACATAAGTGTTTCTAGTTGTTTGAAAGTAATACACTTACCACTGTGTAACAGTTGTGTATTTGTGTAATGTGCCTATGTGCAGCATTACTTTCTGGAGCAAAAACGTTTTGCACTATTAGGATTAAATAACATGTCTTGCATTTTCTGTGTCACCACCTTCTGTAATATATAGATAGTATGGAGAAGTTGTACTTAGTGCTGTCTCTACTGCATTTATAGTGTGGGCATGCAGGAGTTTCTGGGAATGAGTGTGAGGAGTGCCATTCCCATCCAGGGGGACCTGGCATTGCACCCTTGCTGCCACTTCTCTCAAAGCTGTGAGGGCAGTGCCACTGTTACTCTGAATCTGACCCAAAAACCTTAACTTGCTTCTCAGTTTCAATGGGCCAGATTCAGACTTTAAGCACTATTGACTTACTCACAACTTACTCAAGAGTGGGTAAAACCATGTTGAATTGCAGGGGAAGTAAAATGAATGTCAGTGTTTGCATGCAGGGAGAATACTTTATTGTTGCATTTTGCACACAGTGCAACTGACCAGTGTTACTGTTACACTGTTATTAGACTATTAGGAAACATCATCTCTCAACTCTAATACTGTTTACAGCTAATGAAATATAACTCACCTGCAATTCACCATGGTGTTGCCCACTCTTGATGAAGTCATGAGTGCCTAAAGATCTGAATCTGGTACCTAGAAAATAACATGTGCAGAGTTTTTGGTGCATACGTACTGAAGAACAGGTGAATACGCAGCTCTGGATCAGGCCAGCAGCGGGTGTGTTAAGCAGAGTACACACTGGGGATATTACTGCCAGTATTGGTGCCGATCACACGCAGATATCTCACCAGTGTGTACTGTTTATCTGTTTCCAAGATTAAAAATGTCCACATGTCTGAAGGAAGATCAATGTGTGAGCTTCTAAACAGTGATTCCCATTGCATCAGTGGTCGAAGTGGAAATTTAGAAGTGGTGGTATGAAAACACAGAATATAATAGAAGTCAATGGAGATTTGGAGTTTTTCAATTACATCAGTGGGAGAAGTGCTGGTATGGCATACCCCCGTATACCCCCCCACTTTGAGCCCTGCATTGAATCATATTATAAACTAAACATAACTTCTGTTAGGAGATATGTCATGTATCTACTGTCCTTTAACATACAAATAAAGACAAAAACTTTTTTGCTATAAAAGTAATAAAAAATTTGACTGTTCTTGAGTACAGAGAAGTGATTTGAAAAGAAATGTTAGTACCACAATGTTCATGCGACTCGCAGGTTTGAAGTCTTTAATGACTATAAATTCCACATGACTGTACAACTAGCCAATGGATATAACCATATTATAAAACAAAAGAACAGAACATGATTGAATTTGATAATTGCGCCACCCGGATAAACCCATGATGGACGGGGGGCAGTGTCTGGGGGAATGATAGCACATTCTCAGCACTGTATTATACACCAGGTGAATGCTTACTTCTATTTGGTGTGAGAAGTTCTGTTCTATTAATTGTCCATGAGTGAATGTAGTAATCAGGAATTCTTTTTATTACGTGTATAATCGTTAACCCTTTGTGTTAAAACTCAGATAATGAGTGATGTGTACAGAATATCTTCAAGTGACAAAATCCAGTTTCTGGAGAAGGAATTGGCTTCTCAGTTAGCAGAACTACGGACGGAGATAGAAGTGAATGGAGTACTCTGCGGCACACCTACCAGAGCTTACAGGTATGTTCACATAATGGATACTGTATAAGCCTACGTTTACCAATATGGCCTTGTATTAGTGATTTTGTGAGGGGTGTATATTACTGGTAGTTTTTAACCACCATCTACCAGATTTACAATCCCATATGTGTATGATGATTCAAAGTGCCTGACATAGCTATACAAACATAGGGAAAATCAGGGGTGCATGTGAAGCAATCCAGTTATTTGATGCTGCAATGCTCCTGTTACTTATTGCAGTTCTGTGCCAATACCAAAGGACGTTCTATTCTTCAGGAATGAGAGAGAGATGATCTTGAAAAGAGGATTACAGGTAAAAGAATTGGATGAAGTTTCAAGCCATGTAAAATTGTAGAATTATGCATTATAATATACCTCATGTAACTAAAGAATATTTATAAGCCACAATATTTATTGCACTTGCAAGTGTCAAAATGAGAATGCAATATACAGTGGTAAAACCATTCCTATGGCTCCTAGCATGTATTTGTCCCCAGTACACCAGCATTGGAAAGACTGCTACTTGTACATTGTACTATATCTAGTAGCTCTGATACATCTTCTATTTCTTTTTCTTGAGCAAATACAATTTTAATTGGGTATTGGGACATTTAGAAGTGGTGGCATGGCATCACTGAATATAATAGAAGTCATTGGAGATTTGTAGTTTTTCAATGACATCAATGATACCCCCGTATACACCCCCACTTGAGCCCTGATCGTAACTTGATTTTGTCTTATGTGTATAGTATGCTAAAAGCGTGTTTTACACTAATGATTGCATTAATTGGATTAAAGGTGGCAGGAGCAAAACCAATTGTTATCCAGGCTGATGTCATGCAGAAAGAGCTGGAGAGCTGTCTGAGACGGGAGTATGCTGCGGAAAACCTGCCTCTTCTGCTGCACCAGGTGACTAGAGATGTTATATTATACTAACTATATATATATATATATATATATATATATATATATATATATA
>JABWIB010000349.1:106809-126191 GCA_016617825.1 Platyplectrum ornatum
GGGGGTAAGAGGTAAAAAAGTTCCCTGACCCCTGAACTAGAGTAACCAATCTATTATTTTTATTTTTTGCAGGTTGTTACTAAATTCCGAAGTGCATTTAGCAAGCAGCAAACCATGAGAACTTTTCCAATGTACCATTCAGGGATGGAAGCAATGGATGGATGGGGCTTCAGAGGTCCTAGCAAGGCTTTTAAGAAGACAGCAAACTGGCTTCAGTTTGTTAAGGTACCGTATACTGAAAGCAATGTAAAATACAAGTATATTGTTACTTCAACTTTATTTAGAATTTCTTTTTTTTTTTTTTACCAATGTCTGATACAGTTTAGAATGGGCCTTTCACAGGCAAATGAAAAGACGTATGCAGACCCTGCAACATGACCCGTTCCACCAGGTACACAATACTCCACCTGTCATTCATGTTGATTGACAAATACTGTTTTCTTCAACAGAGCTGGTTATAATAGTAACTGGTTGTTGGAAGCCGGAGCACAGTATTTGCGGAATGGGTCATGTTTGGAGGGTCTACATATGTTTTACTATGTGCATCTATCTCACATTGCTGTCATTTCTTTTTCATTTATTTGGTCTGTGTGTAGGCTTTCTATAATGATGTGATGGATGAGTACAAAACATATCCTCACTGATAAGCTCTGCCTGGTAAAACTAATTAAAACATTGTTTGCGTTCCGGATAAAATCTAAAGCTACATAGCCTTGGCATAAAGACGTTGCAGGTGTAAATCTATGACAGGTGTAAACTAAATGTTGAAAATAAATACCAACATAAGAACTTACTGTATATACTCGAGTATAAGCCGACCCGAATATAAGCCGAGACACCTAATTTCACCTAAAAAACTGGGATAACTCGAGTATAAGCTGACCCCCCAGTATGTCTGTCTATCACCACTGTGAAAGGCTTGTGTCACTCATGTCACTGATGGATCATTACCCCCATAGGACTGCATTGATTCTGGTCACTATGTCCAGCCTCTGTAGATCTTCCCCTATATGTCTCTATTGTCCCCGTTTCCTGCATGTGCAGGGTTAATATAAGGCATATAGGGCAATGTAAAGCTCCTGTGCCATAATGTAAACCATACAGCACACTATCATGCCTGTGTCAGCTCTGTGGGTCAGTGTGGTGTATGAGTGTCATGTTGCCTGTCAGTGTCCGTGTCAGCACATCCCGACATCATGACACCAAAAAAATATAAAAAAAAAATGTTTTGGACTCGAGTATTAGCCGAGGGGGGCACGTTCAGCGTAAAAAATGTGCTGAAAAATTTGGCTTATACTCAAGTATATACAGTAGTTATATTCTGTCAGAATCAAAATACTATGTGATAGACACATAATACGTATATAGAAACTTTTTCTACATTGGGAGAGATTTCAAAGCTTATAATGATTCTAAATGACACAGAGACTTTAGAGGCCTCAGCTAAAAATAATAGAATATTATTCTGACTAGGCAAAGCTTTTTGGGGTATATTTACTAAGTGGTGAGATTGCAGTGAGATTGGAAAGTGGAGATGTTGCCCATGGCAACCAATCAGATTCAAGCTCTCAGTTTAATTTGACACAGTGGAGAATGTGAACTCAAATCTGATTGGTTGTTATTGGCAACATCCCCACTTTTAAATCTCACTGCATTCACACCACTTACAGGCCGATTCAATCCCGCGCGAAGACAGGAAAAAACGTGAAGTGCGCTTTTTCCCATCTATTATGGGACTGAAAGCTCGCGTTTTTTTGTACGCACCTCTATGAGGTGCGAACGAAAAAACGCGAGATTTCCTGCCTTACGCAAATAGCGTAAGGCAGAAATCATCGCGCCTAAAGGATTGAATCGGCCCCTTAGACCCTTACGTGTTTATTTTTTCTTGTTGCCCACAGTTTACATGCATTGCTGAACCCCGTAGTAAAAACCTGGACCTGTAGCAGCCATACCACCTGCATCCACACTAGCTAACCATTGGTTGTAAACTGGTTGTGCGTTGTCTAGTTATTTTTTTCCCCAGGAGGAACAATTGTTCTATATGTATCAGGACTAGAAGTGGGCCAGTATATGCCGGTATGGCATACTGGCACTTCCCCCATGAAGCCACGCCCCTTTTCTAAGCTCTGCCCCCTCCACACTGGAGGAGGAACTTTAGTGTGTTGAGGCGGTGTAAGGGGCTGGGCTTAGCACCATACCGCCACCTTACAATACCCAATTCAAGCCCTGATATGTATATTATGTAATTATGTACGTTTTCTTATCAAGTGCAGTAATGAATAAAGGGTTATTATTAATATCTGTTTTTAGATTAAACCAAAGCGAGATCCATGGCAGCAAAAATGTTTAATCAAATTAAAACAGCACAAGAAAGTGGATGAATTGCTCCGTCTTCAGTCTCAGTTTATAGAGGTACTATATAACTCATGTACATCATTTTGTTACTTTCCTTTATATACATAGGGCTGCACTGATTGTCTTCTGGTTTATGATTTGTGATTGTATAAAATGGTGTTTGCATAGTCAATCATATATTGTAATATATTACTGTTGTAAATATAATTTATATTGATGTTGGCATAGATACAAAAGATAATATAACACATATAACATAAAACATATAACTGATAAGCAAGCAATCAAAAAATGTTAAAATTGTAAAGCGCTACATAACACTGTCTAGGTTACAAATGCAGAGCAGGCAATGGAGGTGCTGCAGGAGCATGCGTCACAGGTAATACATCCATCCCCAGTGCACCCAGTTTCAGCCAACAAGAGTTATGAAATATGGATGAAGATATACAATCCACTGGATGCGTCACAGGTAGGCATACCAATTTATAGATGTTAGCTGGCAATATAAGTGCAATACCTGATGTATTATTACTTTTATTAAATATGGAAAATATTTTTAAGGATCTAAATACAAACGAGCAAACCAGTGACAAGAATGTTGACATTTCAAGTCTGAATAAGCGTCCTATATCCTCTTCCCAAAAGAAAGATATTGGGTATGTTTTTTTAATATCTTGTAAAATGTGTTTATATATTACAATATATTATTTATTATAAAGTCTAAACATCACAGTAAACGGAAAGGTTTGACTTACCCTGGCCAATGATGAGGTGATTATTAGCCCAAAGCCACGATTTGTGTTTATGTGGGCAAAAAATTGTCTAGTGTGTGGCCAGCTTACAATAAAAAAGGCAATAAAACACCTTTGAAGCTCTAGGGCACGATATCGTTATCAATCTGAATTGCTTATGGCTCCCACTGAAGCAGGGAAGAGGGGGAATAGGGGATCATGAGGGATGATAAGGGATGCCCCATTACCCTGCATGCTATTCAGAGGTGAGAGTTTCAGGTGAAACATCCAACCTCTGTATCACGCGGACTGTGTTGCGGAATTGCTTTCCCAGGATCAGCAATTGTTGGAACAGTGAATGGCTCTTATATTTATACATTTATTAATTATCCATTTCTTTCAGTTTTATTCTGTTTATTTAGTTGTTTTTCTATTTGTCCGTAAATTTACTGAAATCTGCCATGCACAAATAGATGAATTGGTCAGCAATGCATTTTTGGCAGTAGTCTGCAGTTACTAGCCAATTTCCTTATGTCTCATTTATATATTGCTAATCATTTTGGTTATATACTTAATTTCTTATGTTGTTTTAATAAGGTATAATTACCAGAATACACTGCAACTTCTCGGATTAGATGAGGCAGACAATAACAGAAAAGATCCTGTAATGATGAAAGGAGCTTACTTATCTCTCCTCTACCTACGTCACCTAAGACTCAGGGACCTCCAGGTAAACCCTCTTTATTGTAATCATTAACTTATTTAGGATTAGTGGCATGGAAATGTTAAATGCTAACAGATCAGAGTATTACCACAAAATTTATGGAAAACTGGAAAGATTTGTCAAAAAAAATATGCAGAGGTTTCTTAGGTAGACCTGCTGTATGTTCTACTCAATCTGTGTTAATATGATACAGAAAAGCACAACAAGTACTTATGTTGTAAAAAGCTTGAATAAAAGTTACTGTACATTGAGCGATCTATGTATAGGCCAATTAAGTAAGCATTTTAAATTTGTGTATTATTATAGTGCTAAATAGATAGGCATTAGTCAATTTAATGAGCAAACCAATTTTGAGATCCCTGCTGGATCAATGGACTTGATTCAGAGTTTTTTTGTGCGTATAGACAATGTGCAGACGCATCGCTATGTACGCGCTATTCAGAGTTGCGTGACACCGCATTTTTTTGCCAACTCTGAATTGCACGCAATTCAGGAGCCAGAAAAGGGGGGACTCAGGAACCCTTTCCCTCAGGATCTGCTGCCATGACCGAAGACCATAAACTACGAATTAGGGGACAAGTCCACCATATATGATACATTAATTTGCTACCTTAACAAAATATAATGAAAGTACACTGAAAGAAAAGCATGGATATTACACATGTCAAAATACATAAAACATGATCAATATAACCGTGTAGAGGCAAAAGCTAAGCTTTTACGCTTACTCAATGCTGTGCTATGCAGGAGTGAAATGTGCTTTGAAGCTGTACAAAATAACGTCAGCGGACCTCCGGAGCAGCAGGAGCATTTACACATTAATTAAAACACCTGGGGGTATATTTACTAAGCGGCGAGATTGCAGTGAGATTGAAAAGTGGAGATGTTGTCCTTAGCAACCAATCAGTTTCGAGTTCACATTCTCCAAAGTGTAAAATGAACCTGAGAGCTTGAATCTGATTGGTTGCTTTGGGCAACATCCCCACTTTCCAATCTCACTGAAATCTCACCGCTTAGTAAATATACCCCCTGATGTTGGTGAACTATTCTGATTGAAATCCTCTATGCGCTACATTTACACAATGGTCTGGGGTGGTGCAGGAAAATAGCGCACACAGCCAGACTAGAATAAACGCAGTTGTGTGNNCTTGTCGTGGTANGCCCTTCAAAACCATTAGCATGAATACCACGCCCGTTATGCGCACCTAGAAGAGACAGAGTCCCAAGGATGTGCAGCCTTGAATTGCGTCTACAGTGCGCGCAACTTTTTATATGTTGCGCATATCCGCAAAGCGCTGCGACTGCCTGGCGAAGTCACATCTCTGAATCAGATCCATTGTAATTTTCTACAATGATTTTTATTTTTTCTTAAGATCGTTCATGCAGAAAACAATCCTGCCTCTTCCTGTTTGCTAATTCTGTAACCAACATCATTGGCAACCTCTCAGATGCAGTGCATACTATCACTGATTAAAAATATTAGGTGCTCCCTAAAAATCTAATCAAACAAGATGGCCTCAAATGATTCTATAGCATTACTGAACGCTACATACTTGTAAGATGTCTACTGAAATTGTCCTGTATTGTGTGATTTACACAATAATATTTATGTATGTACCTTATGTACCCCTTTTATTCATTTATTTATAATTCATTCCTATAATTACACCCCAAGATCCAGTGTAAGCAGCTGTTTATTATCAGTACTATTTTGTGCAAAAACATTTCTATTTTAGAGTGCAGTCTACCAGAACGTTTCTATTTTATGATATAGGATAGTTTACCTAACAATAAATGCCGATATACATGACGTATGTCATTCGGAAATTGTAAAAACAAATCTGTGCCCTTTCTTTTCTGCAAATGGGATCAAGGTGTGATTGAAACAGCTCATTAGGAGTGCCTCTCATTTTATTTAAAATGTCAATGTTTTGTTATCAAACCATGACCGTTCAATTGTATACATGTTTACTCTTGTCAACTGATCCACATAATCAGCAACATACTGTTTGGCAACGGTTGATATTCACACTAGTCAAAACCGTGTCAACAAATAGCTAGTCTCAAAAATTGAAACAACAATACATAGGAGCCATTATTTTAAGGATCCACCACTAGCTTGAGATAAATAATAAAACATAACTTTTATTAAAATACATATAAAAGGTTATACCCAATAACAAAGAAGTGTATCTAAATGTCAATCAGCAAATGATTAGAGTATGCTAAATCTCGGATAGGTAAATGAGCTAGGGTAAAACTTTAAACTTTGACTGCCCCTGAATGTCCCTCAAGTTCCCTATCTAGCGGATCTCTCCCTACTCTAACAGAAATCAGGGTAACCGCCCCGATAAGGGCGACCCTGTACAGGATACACCTTACCCTGATCTTTCTAACGGTCCCTATTGGTCCCTAATCAAATGATAAAGCATATAACCAAACTGGTATCTAGGTTATATCAGTAGTATATTGTCTTAGAAATATATAGAATTCCCTAAAATTCCCAACAATTCAGACATGTCAATGTTTCTGCCCAAAATAATAGGCTCATCAGGGGATCAAATTCATTATTCCGTTAAATACCAGAAGAAAACGTGTTACAAAGCAAAAATTAAGAACACAGTCANAATTAGCAATTCAGATATTCAGATTTAGCCAAGTAACCGATGTATACTCATCTCGTCAGAGGATTGAAGATGATCTTAGGACCACAAAACTATTCTACCGGACCACAAAGCTGTTCTGCCAACTGGCGTATGGCTCAGTACAGAAACACAGATGGTGTGGCGATCATCTTCAATCCTCTGACGAGATGAGTATACATCGGTTACTTGGCTAAATCTGAATATCTGAATTGCTAATTTTGACTGTGTTCTTAATTTTTGCTTTGTAACACGTTTTCTTCTGGTATTTAACGGAATAATGAATTTGATCCCCTGATGAGCCTATTATTTTGGGCAGAAACATTGACATGTCTGAATTGTTGGGAATTTTAGGGAATTCTNTNTATTTCTAAGACAATATACTACTGATATAACCTAGATACCAGTTTGGTTATATGCTTTATCATTTGATTAGGGACCAATAGGGACCGTTAGAAAGATCACGGTAAGGTGTATCCTGTACAGGGTCGCCCTTATCGGGGCGGTTACCCTGATTTCTGTTAGAGTAGGGAGAGATCCGCTAGATAGGGAACTTGAGGGACATTCAGGGGCAGTCAAAGTTTAAAGTTTTACCCTAGCTCATTTACCTATCCGAGATTTAGCATACTCTAATCATTTGCTGATTGACATTTAGATACACTTCTTTGTTATTGGGTATAACCTTTTATATGTATTTTAATAAAAGTTATGTTTTATTATTTATCTCAAGCTAGTGGTGGATCCTTAAAATAATGGCTCCTATGTATTGTTGATCCACATAATCCCATAATTCCCCCCCCCTCCCAAAAAAAATAATATTATGTTTTAATAAAAAAATAAAAAAATATACAAACAGAAAAAATATAAATTTAAGGAGGATTGCCATATTTTTTTTCCTCAGGGCCTGACTGAACAGACACATATCCCTGGTTTATTACACTGTGACTAACAGCCTATGATTGATATAGGGGCACATTTTTAGAGGAACCATTGATCCCACTATGTGGTGTACAACAGGTTTTATTACTGCAATAAGAATATTATCTCCTGAACATACACTGATGACCTGTCTGGGATTTTTCCATTTCAGCGTGCCTGCCTTGGATTTCTAAACTATTTCCGATCTATTGAAAGAACACTGACAATTGACACAAATGGTCTCAAAAGTAATTCTGGCAACCTGACCCGCAGTGTAGGTGAAGAGACATGTTGGGTAAATGCTTCTCAGGGAGGTTCTGGTTTGTCAGGAGGACTTGGATCACATCAGTACATGTACCAAACACCAGCAGACTTCAAGGTATTAGTGATTTGTTATATACTGCATATTGTGTATTTCCTAATGTACTAACTGCTTTGTGTGTATTTTCTGTATTTGTATCAAGCAAATTGTGTTGTGCAGGAGCACTTCAATCCCCCCAACCCTGTGGGATTGGTTAACCAGAGTGGACTATTGTGATCCCTAGGAAGCTTGTTGATTGCTTCTGCGGAGCGAATTCGCTGCAACTTGTTCCAATGGCTAGCATACAAGCTAACCCCAGGGTATCTTAATATAATGGGACTGAAACCACCATCTTTTTAATACCTGGGCTCTACTTAAAGACATACAGTACAGTATGGTGACTTCACTTGCTGCTACCCTTTCCTGGCACTCATTCCAATTGATCCTGCATTCTTATTCATTCATCTAATTGATGCTAATGTTACATGTTTTGTATCTGTATTTTTTTGAATGTCAATTTCAGGTCATGAAATAAACAGAATTTAAAACAATGTAATTGCAGAAGGGGTAAGCACAGTGAACATTTGCACATCTTCTGTTGATATTCACAACATCTGGATTGCCACAGGTTGCCTATGTCAGCTTTATGCTTCTGTTTGCTGTGTCACATTTGTACTGTGTAACATATATCTCTCACATCAGGTAAACAGTGTACAATTCATGGAGTTTTCAGAAGTGGAAAACCATGATGACTTCTACATGGTTGAAGATGGAATAGTCCACACTCAAGATCAAAAAGGGGCATACATAGTGTACGATGTAGCACTGGAAGATCTTCATGAGTTAGAAAATCAGATACTGCTTCTAATAACCCTCATCATTGAGAAGGAAAGAAGTAAGACATAAGCCAATCAATGGTTTGTACATTGTAAATGTATAGTAAATGTGTAGTAATGGAACTTGTAATAGGAAGAGCTTAGCATTATTATTTATTAAGGAAAAGAAAGAAAAAAGGAGAGGTTCTTCTATAAATTGAATGCACTCTTTCTATGTTATAATCTAGTCTAATCTAATCTTTCTATGTTATAAACTATTAGGTAACATGACGGAGGGTGTGCGATCTAATCCATATTTGTACGGTTTCATTAGTATTTATTAACAGGTTTTTATAAAGCGCCATCGTTATGTAGCGCTTTACAATTTGACACTCATTAAGACATGACTGGGTGTTAACAGAAAGAATGATCGGGGAAGAGGGCTTTATAGTCTCTTTATAGTAAGATACCCCAGGGTTAGAGAGATGCAAGTCCATTATACAATAGCCCACATACACTACGGACAATTTAGACAGCTGACAATTAACCTACCAGCATTGGGGTGTGGGAGGTAACTGGAGCAACCAGAGGAAATACGCAGACATGGGAAGAACAAATACCATACAGATGAGGTCTCGTCCAGGAGTTGAACTGACAACCTCAGACATACTTAGAAAGTGGCATTTGCTTTCCATTTGACTCAGAACTTTTATTGTAGACTCCATTGATTTTATTTTACTTAATTATTTTGTGTACATTTTATTTTATAATAACCCATGTTTATTAAAACATATGTTATTGTGTATTATTTTCTTATGGTAACTATATATATAAACCTAATACATGGCGTTCTGTTGTAAAGATTTCAAGTCAAGTGAAAATAAAGAAGGTTCTGTGGACCTCTCAGACTGGGCACATGTGAATGTGGACCGGTTAGCTCTGCTGCTTGACCTATGGACATGGGAATGTACTCTATTAGAAAACAAACAACAGGTATTTTGATTTTGGCTTGGTATGTGACTAGATTGTTCTATAAAGGACCTAATTGTAGATTGCATCTTTAATTAATACTCATGGCATCACTCATGAATTGGATGCTTATACTGCATAGTAACAGTGTTGTAAATATCATTAATGGTAATTAATTTTCCTTTACTGTCTGTTTAGCTTGTGGACAGTTATTATGAAGCTTACCAGCATGTCCTTGATCCAGAAGAAAGATTTACCTTGGCACAAGTGATTACTGACATCATGTGCAGACGCCCACGGTTTGACATAGGCTCCAAATACTTCTTGGAAGCTTATAGGGATGAGTGCCAATGCATGAGGCTTCACTTGCAGCTTGCTAGTAATGTTCTGAATAGTCAAGTAAGTCTACAGACATCATTCAGCCAAACGGTCTATTCATGACCGTTTATAGATAAGTGGCTGGTATAAATCCTCTAAAAAGAGAATCCTCTAAAAAGTGGAAACTGTGTGGTATACGTATAAACAATACAATGAGAGCACTAACATGTTGTGAGATTTATTTGGGTACTTAAGCTTATAATGATTGCATGTAATTGAAACTATGATGAAATAAAGGATGTAAACATTCTTTCTAAATTAGTCTCATTAAGGGGCCAATTCAATCCCCTTCACGCAAATTTTTTCTGCCTTACGCTGTTTGCGTAAGGCAGGAAAACTCGCGTCTTTTCGTTCGCATCTCATAGAGGTGCGTACAAAAAGACGCGAGGTTTCAGTCCCGTAATAGACACTTCGCGTTTTTTCCCGTCTTCGCAAGGGATTGAATCGGCCCCTAAGTCTCACACTGTGAATGAACATGTGTTTGCAATGCAATGGGGTGGTTTGGGTGACTGCAGAACAGACTGGCCAGACGTACAGACAGAAATGCACACACAGAGATACAGTGGGGGTCCATAAATGTCCATATCACCACATGTCCTCTTGTACTGCACTGTAGAGATATACATACATATATACAGACAGATGTACAGAGATGCACAGATACAGTAATACATACAACTACACAGACATACAATCAGGGCCTGATTATCCTCTAGGCAGCCTAGTCAATCATCTATTACCATGCTTGCAATACAATATTGAAGTGTGCAATTTTTACCATTTTGTAAGCAGTTTAATTCGGTAAACCCTATTAATAATGAATTAATGTTAATTGAATTTTCATTATGTGTGTTCATTTATACAGATAGAAAGTCAGAGGGAATATGTCCAGAAGGTTTGGCGGGATGGCCGAAAAGGAGGCTTTTATGACTTTGGTCTTCCTCTGAATTTTGTTTCTAAGCCACTTGTCTCACTTAACACCAGTTGGTAAATTTTTTATTTATTTGATTTGGCAAATTTATTTGAGGATGATGCAAATATTGTCATTTATATTATCATCAATATTTTAAACATTGTGGATCCATCTGAGCAATGGCGTGTGTGCCATGTGGTTCTAGTTTTGGTGCATAAAATAGGAGACTCTAATGTTCAACATGTTTTGGCTTTTTATGACTGCTAGTAAAATGGTGGAAATCTGCTAGAAAGTAGATGAAAGATGTGCCTATTGTGCATTGAGTCAAATCTACAAACTGGGGGCTAGTGTACAGATGAAAAATCCCCCCTCTCCTAATCTGAAGACTGGTCTTCAAGCAGACATTGATTTTTGGTAATACTGAACACCCCCTAGGCCACTTTGTAACATTGTGAAGTGCATTTTGAGTAAATTGTTTAACCCTTTATAATTGCTATTACCCAATACAAGAGTACAAGAAACAAACTAATAGGAAGAAATTTACTAAAGGCGAGTTTTGGTGTGTGAATTTCTCGCTGTGACCTCGTCTGGTTTTACTGGCGTGTTTTTATAGTGAGTTCAAGTATTCAGTAATGGTCGGATTTCTCACATGCGAGTTTCGTCNAGTTTTCATGGTGAGTTTTATGGTGAGTTTGAGGGCGACTTTTGAATTTTTATGCAAGTTTTATTTCTCACACCGTCGAGTGTCATTTCTTACACTGGCAGGTTTTATGACTTGCACATGCGCAGTACAACCTACCGTGTTTCCCCAATAATAAGGCACTGTCTTATTTTTTTTTGGTCCAAAAAAACACCATACGGCTTATTTTCAGGGTAGGTCTTATTTTAATTAACATTGACAGAGATTTATATAAACAGTTCTGCTTTTATCCCCATCATGCCCCCCCAGCCCTGCTTTTATACCCATCTAGCCCCACAGTCCTGCATTTATACTCATCATTCTCCTCAGTCCTAGCTAGGGCTGATTTTCGGGGTAGGGCTTATTTTGGAGGGTTTACAAAAAAATAGGGTAGGGCTTATTTTCAGGGTAGGTCTTATTATAGGGGAAACACAGTAACCTCCAACCAGACACTGTATAACACCGACCTGTATCAAGCTTTAAATACACTCTCACATGTTGATAAAGGCTCAGGAGGCTGCTGCTATTAAGCCTAAACATTTTTACAACCTCCTGATCAGACAGGGAGGCCAGGTCCAACCACACATGGAACGCAAGTGTGATCCTGAGAAGCATACACTGGGGCTGGACCAGGTGCTGGTGATGGTCAGGGTCCTCCTGTCCTTCAGTCACTTGGGGCTGAGGACTTTCTCCCTCCATTAGGCCACATACCAGAAAAAACTCCATTGTCTCCTCCACATTCAGTAAATATACTGCATCCCACACAGGCATACCCATAAATGACCATTTATATAGGGTTCCTAATTAGGCTTTCATTGATGGGTGCCTCTGTTTTTTGGGCGAGTTTTCGGCGAGAAACCATCCCGACCTAGTGAATACTATCAAATGTATGTGAGTTATGTAAAAATTCATCCCAGAGAGTTTTTGCGAGCGTGTTTTGGGAAAGTCTCAAACCGGCGAGAAATCACTAACACGGCCTATAATAAATCCTGAACTCACCCTACAAGCAAAACTTACCCTAAAATATGCCATGAGGTGAGATTTTAACCTCGACCTTTAGCAAATTTCTTCCTTAGTATTAAAAAAGTTGCACATTGGTTTTCTTCTCAGTGACAATACTCTGGAACCTCTAGAAAGACACTTATGTTTCATAATGAATGTGACTCTCTTTCTGCATAATGGATTATATTTTATAACCTCTTATTTTATTCACAGCCCAGCTTTAAAGAATATATACCTTCTGGAGTTTCACCCTTCTGTTGGGTTGGCATATGTTATCTCTTGTACACTTGACCACATATGTCAAGAGTTTCAGCATTTCTGTAAAGCAAAGTCGCCAAGGGAGTCCTATTGTGTGGAAAAGAAGGTTCTGGAGCTTGCACTAATGCAATGGTCTGCCCCAAATGACCTGCATTCATCCTTTACTGTGAATGTCCAGAAAGATGTAAGCATGTATCTGTACTGTATTCTTTCTCTATTCATCATTCATTAACATTATTCTTTATGTATAGGGATTCTGTTTCTATCACTTACAATATACACATACTAATGACTATTAGACAAATTGCATTGACTTGTTCTTAATCCTTATTTAATAAGATTTTACTGCATGTAGACAATATTGTGCTTAGTTATGATAGTATCTTCCTAATGCATACCCCTTTCATGGAATGAAAAATGGTCACTTATATGTCCAGAACCTACCCTAAGTCCACTTCCCCTTTGCAGTAGCAGTGATTCTTCCTTCTTCTTTCTTATTTTTGCTGTAGCTGTTTGAGGAGGTGCTGATGGAAGATCCAGTCATGGTTAGAGATATCTGTCTCTCTGTTTTGAGTTCATCGGATGAAGATAAAAAGCATGGCAGAGGAAAACAAGTCTTTATGTTGGACACATTCAGCAAGATGTTAGAGCTCGTCACCCTGCGCTCCAGAATAATAGAAGCGTCATTGGAAACAGCACTGCTCTCTAGGTCAGATAAAGTACTACAGACATTAATATTTAGAATATTCATTCTCTTTTGTAAAATCCAGCCCTATAGCTTATATATAAAAATCATCCAGACAGCTCATGTTCCCCCTAGTAGGTAAAAATGTATAACTTACAATTGCCTCATCATTTAGTTTAGTAAGAGCACAATCACACATTAAGGTATGTTTAAGTAATGTTTACTATGGAGTGTAAAACCTAAAACTAACCTATGGGAGGCCAACTCCCACAGCTGTGCAAGCCATAATAGGCCGCGTGCAACTTTATACAGGGCTTCTTCTCTCATATTATAATGTAACCTTTTTATTTACTAAGTAAATATTAAATAAATATTATGCGTGATTCTTTTTTTAATATACCATAATAGCAATCATTGCTAACTACCTTTTGGTACAGTATGAATTACCATAACATGCAAACAAATAAGTATATACATTTTTTACTATGTGTATGTAATCTTTATTTACTTTTCAACCTAATAGGACATATACGTGTTTTGCTAAGGAGATGGGCTTCAATGAGTTTCACCTGTACTTAAGGCCTGTACAGTTTGAGTTTGCCCCACACAAGGGACCATCAGACCAGAGGCCGCCAATGTTCATCACCTCTCTCCTTGAAGATGATAGCTGTGTGGACAGGTAATTAATAACTATGGACTAGGAGCCTGATCTAGAGTTGCTCTTTTTTATTAGGTGTAAGTGTAGAGCTGAGCAGATCCATATTTCAATGTGAGGGGTGCAAATGAATTCATTAAAGAATTTCTTTTATTGCATACAGGTAAAACACTTTGCTTTTCCACAACCACCTCACAATTGCTTTATGGTTCACTTTTTAATTAGAGTTGAGCTGCTAGGGCATTTAACCTTTTAACTTTCATTTGTTTTCGCACGTTTATACGTTTATACATGCCTCCCCATGCGGTTCAGTCACCTTAATCTAGAAATCTGTATGACAGCATATTTATGCATGTGGAGTGTATAAGCACTTTGTGCATTGTTTGTGCATTGTTCTTTGCGTGTGGGCGCATTGACGCATCATAGTGTGTTATGATCGGTTAAGCCCTTACACATAATCTTCCTTTCTACACCATCCCCACTTTACACAGGGCATATGTAACAGACAGAGGTCTGAGTCTGGTCCACCCTTTTCATTCTAATGTGGTTGTCTGAGCTATAGTTTTCTAGCTATTCTTTACAATGCACAAGCCTGAATACCAGTACAAAACCCAAATGCATCCTGTGGAATGGTAAGTCATGACACATGTGTCAGGTATAATCCCTTTTAATCTAAGCAGAATTGCACAGGGAATTAATACACAGAATACTGATGTATGGTCATATTTAAGACTGTTTTTAGTATTTATACAAGTTATATTGTTATTCCCTCTTTTTCATTCACTTTATTTTGTTCATATTGTACATCCCTTTCCTTTCTATATTTATTGTAGATATTTACCATCAGCTCAGCTTCTTTGCATTCATGAGGTAGATGACAATCAGATTGGAAAATTTAGTTTCTCAACAAGAGATGGTATATTACAGGTGAGCTAAAATCCTGCCAACATTATTGGCAAAGACCCAATAAGTGGTCCTCCATTTTTACTTCCACTGTTTCTGTGTATTTTATTTTTACTTCTTTGCATTTAATGCTGATATAGGTTGTGTTACTTATATTGGGCCGAAGCCAGACTCCCAAGCATCTGTACAGCCAATGTGAGAGTACGGGAGAGGGGAGTGAATTCCCCTCTTCTTGCGTCCGGAAAGGCTGCGTAAACTGCGAGACCCCCTACCTTAACCTTACCTGATCAACACAAATTCTATGTTACTCCTCCCCGAACTCTCAATTTATATCATGAGCGGAATTTAGGTGGGAGGGAAAAAAAGACTATGTCCATGCACCCTACACCACTTTTCTCCAGCGGAAGTCAGGGAGCAGATATAATGCAGCAGGATTCGGCCCATTGTGTCTAGGAGTTCAAATGCCTGGTTCCCTGCTGCCATAGTCCTATTTTTTTATATTTGATTTTTATTTCTATATGGACTAGATGCAGACTTTATGTACTATTGAGTATTTACTCACAAGTGGACAAAACCATGTTGCAGGGGAGATAAATACAAACAGTATTAGAGTTAAGGTATGATGTTTCCTAGCCCAAGTCTAATATTAATGTAACAGTAACACTGATCAATATCTGTGTGCAAAATGCAAAAATAAAGTATTCTCCCTGCATGCAAACACTGACATTCATTTTACCTCCCCTGCAATTCATCATGGTTTTACCCACTGGTTTGTAAGTCTTGACGTCAATAGTACATAAATTACTGGATGCATGCAATGAATAGTATGTATAGTAGTAGTATAGTATAGTTTAATGAAGAATAAATTAATACAGAATGGTTCGTATAAACTATATACCGTAGCTGGAAACTTTATATCTTGCACTTGGTCTGGAAATACATGGTATGTGTCCCAAAGTTTTTTAGGACCACCATAAGCAGAAAGGCTTTGTAAGTTGCTGGTGGCTAAACATGTATGTGCATATGTATGTGACGGACGTTTCTGCCATTTTATTTTAAAGATAAAGTAATGTAGCATAGTTTGTTGCTGGCTAATAGCATGAGTGCTGGGGATTCTTGTTTGTGTATATATATATATGTATGGTATATACAGTATAAATTAGGAAAACATAGTAAAAAAAATGTTATGGTTATTTATAGAATAAAATGTTATTCAGATTTTATCTATCATTTTCTGATTACATTTAATAACAACATATTGGCCATGTCAAAAAAGCAGAACATTTCCTATATGAATGTGCAGTAAAAATACAAATTTTTATTGTATTTGCTGTTGCCCTATATAATGACCTTTTTTGAATTAAAGTTATTTAAGACTAAATTTAATCTGGGAACTAAATTCTGGAGGAAATGGTCATTTAGATAAGCAGCAAGCTAATATGTAGGTTTACAGTAATATCTTTTTTAGATTTTTTTGTTTTTCTTTAAAATGTTCTTAAGCAAGAAGCATAACAAACTGTTTTATAATCTCTATTTTCTTTGAAGCTTCTGAATAAATGTGGTGTAGAAAATATGCAAGTGGTGCTCGCCTGCCAAGTAAACCATAAAAATGCCCTTTTAGCTGCTACCCAGTTGGCTTCCTTTTGCTACATGACATCTTGGAACTCTCTTCAGTGCATGGATATAAAGGTAAGCAAAAAAAGACCATGGTTCTTATTTCTATTTAAAAAAAAACACATAGGGGTATATTTACTAAGTGGTGAGATTGCAGTGAGATTGAAAAGTGGGATGTTGCCCATAGTAAGATTTAAGTTCACATTCTCCAGTGTGTAAAATTAAACTGGGAGTTCGAATCTGATTGGTTGCTATGGGCAACTTCTCCACTTTCCAATCTCACTGCAATCTCACCGCTTAGTAACTATACCCCATATACCCCAATCAGGACCAATGAGTCTAATGCAAATTAACTACCCCTCTCCCACCACGTTTATGTGATCTGTTTTATTTTTACCAATTAGGGACTTTCAATGTGGTGACGGGTTTGCTACTTTTTGGGAACATTAATATGATTCCTTGTAATAAGGATTTTCTCCCTAACAGTCACTTTGTTCTGTATTCTTTATTTGTGTTTTTAGGATGCAAGCTTAACACAACGGCCGTTCAGTTCTCGAAGTGACAAAAACTCTTCCTCATTGGCACTAGTTGAAAGCCAGACATCCGTAACAGCAGTACCTCTATCAAATGAGATAGAAACATATGCACCCTTGACACAGAAAAGGTACATAGAAAATGGTTATTAATTTTTATCAAATAACACATTTATATGCTTGGTTAAACATGATTACTTTGGGTTGAGGTAATGTTTAATACAGGGCACAAAATTGCGTGTCCAGATAGGGCAGGCTTATTCAAGGGGGCAGAGCTTAGCGTAGGAAAATGTGCCGGTATACCATACGGGTGTATACTGGCTCTCTTCAAGCACTGGTTTAATATTCTAACAGTTAAATGTCCTACACATTGGTATTTTTATTGACAATTCTTGAATTTCTACTACAAAAATCCTTCAGTTCCATCAGACATAACATTGGACCAAATGCTGACATATAATAATATTGGAGTGTTAAACCTGGGCATAACCATGTATCTTTCTGGGAAAGATAATCTCTGCTCAAAACATATGAAATCTATGAAAATCATTGTTTATATTAAATTCTTAATCTTGTTTTAGTAGACCATGCGTTATATGAAAGACGTTGGTTTTGAATACACAAGTCTAAGTTAGATGAAAGATGAAGATAAAAATGATAACAACAGTGTTTGAGTGATATAAGATCAATAAAAGGGGTGGTGTATGATATATAAAAGAGGTTGTATAGGATAGATAAAATAGGATACATAAAGAGGGTTTTATAAAATAGGTAATGGGGAAAAAGAATTCACTGGGGGCATACAGGGGAAATAGTAGTACTGGGGACATACAGTACAGCGAGAAATATCAGGACTGGGGACATACAGGGAAAATAGGAGGACTGGGGGATACAGGGGAAAATTGTAGCACTAGGGGCATACAGGAGAAAATTGGAGGACTGAGGTATACAGTAGAAATAGGCACCGAGTACATACAAGGGAAAATATCAGGACAGAAGGAAAAAGTAGTACTGGGGGAGTACAGCGGAAATGGGACTGTGGTATACAGGGGAAAATAGTAGGACATACAGCGTACAATTTCCTCACTTTAACTGCTCGCCCCAGTTAATGTGCACATTAACGTAACATTGTGCTTGTATCACATAGTCAATTGTAAATTCTCATATGTTAAGCGTAAAACTTACATATCTTATTCTAGATTCCCTGAAGCATTTGTATCAATACAGTTACAGAAAGTAGATCTTCGAGATGCAATGCTAAACACATTTCTTCAAAAGAAACAAATTATGGGTTCTGCAATGAGAAATCCTGTAAGTTTAAGTATGTGCAATATATATATAAATGATTGCTATTATGTTATATTGCTTTTCTTTGTATAGATATAAATAAGAAACCAGTTATAGATTATTTGTCATATGACATGAGTACCATTTATAGCTCTGAAGCAGAAAAAGTGGATTATTGCACATCCATAGCTAAACATGGGAAACCACTCCAACCAAAAGACCATACCTTAACTTTTCTAGACCATAGGGTGGAGATTATTAGTACTTTTTATTTATTTAGTTTATTTCTTGTTATGTATATAATAATCAGTTGATAATTATGTACACATATTTATTCACTAAAGCATTAATGTTACACACTGCATTGTGCATTAGTAATATGATCTTGTGTGTATTGCAGGAGGAAGTAGAAAAAGTCAAACGAGAACTTGTAACGCATTACTGTCATAGGTAAGGATTTATTTGTTTAGTTAGCCTTTGCATTTATTTATGTATGTATTTATTTAACTATTGTTTTTTCTTGCTGTCAAAACAGGGCAGAAAAATCCATATATCAGTGCTGTAGCTCTCTCTCTTATGATAGATCATATATATTATTGTATTATTGTGAATCCAGAAGACAAGTATANTGTTATATATAAACAAGATATTTTGCAACTTTTCGTTTCATATGGATTACTCATATTTTCATGTTCTATAATTATTTGCATTATATGTATCATTCAGTTTGAGCAGAAGGATCGCCACCTACTCTCTTCAAGGACAGATAATTGCTTACTGCAGTAGCTTAAAGCAACAACTGGAAGATTTCCCACTCATTTGGAAAACATATTTCATCATAGGACAGCCTCAGGAAAAAAAGACAGGAGTTAAAGAAGCCCTTCAGGCCGATCCAAGGTTTTTAGCTGTCTAATTTGTATTATTAACTTTTGGGCCTAGATTTACTGGGGATATTGAAAAGTGGGGATGTTGTGCATAGCCAGTGCTGTTTATAGAGTGTATGGCTCCCAAGGCGATCAG
>JABWIB010000350.1:14440-19440 GCA_016617825.1 Platyplectrum ornatum
CTTCCTCCTCACCTGACAGCACCCCCCCTTCCTCCTCACCTGACAGCAACCCCCCTTCCTCCTTCCTACCTCGCCTCCGTCTTCTCATGGACTCCAGGAGCTGGAGTCAGCAAGGTGTCCAGCCTCCAGCAGCATGATAATGCCTATGTATGGCATGACATATCCAGCAGCGGTCTAATACCGCCGCTGTACCACAGATACGCTGCTCAGCACAGCCTGTGGACACATTCAAACAAGACTGACAACGCGTCCTCTGCTACAGCCAGCAGAAAGAACGCTGATTGGTCAACTTTAACCAATCAGCGTTCTCACTGCAGGCAGGAACATGGGGCGCGCTTTTAGTCTTGTTTGAAAGTGTCCACAGGCTGTGCTGAGCAGCGTATCTGTGGTACAGACAGCACCCCTGGGTGCCGCGGCGCACAGTTTGGGAACCACTGGCATATGCTATAGTTTAATTGATCTACACAGGACACTTACGTACATCACTTAAACTTTGTAAACCTTGATCCAGTCCATTATCTATAGAATTTAAATCCGAAAAATAATAAGGACAGATATACAATCATTCTTTGTTCAGAAAACCACAGGTTAAGGTAAAGAATATGTCTGATTACAAAGCTACCTAATTATTGTGTTTTTGCCAGGTTTGTGCAGAAATAGTCGTTAATGACAAGTAAGTAATATATATGAAAATATAAAAATATATAGGAAAGTACTAATTACTACAGAGCAGCGGTTCCCAAATCACTCACAGGGGTCTGCTAGTACTAAGCAAAGGAGCTGCAGAGAGCTGACTGGCACTGAACCCAAACTCCACATCTGCTATAATGTACTTGCTGAGTCAATGGTTTCTTACTGTGGTATAAAACTTTCAGGTACTTAAACTGACTTTGGTTTGGACTGTATAATATGTGTATTAACTGGCTGAACCGAGGCAAATAGTACTTGATGAACCAATGTTTATCTATTATAGTGTGCTGTACATGTTGATGACACAATTCATATTACTATTTGGCTTTGTATTAGATGTAGAGTACTAATATAGGTGACAAATGTCTCCTTGCCAATGTGTTAAACCCCTTCTTGGTGGCAATGTGGTTTCTTTTAAATAAACATTTCTGGTCATTTTCAGCTTGTCATGTAATTGATCCCTGTCTACGTAGTGAAAATAATGGCTTTTCCAAATTAAAAGGAAAACGTCAAAGAAACAGAAGACTTCCATGTTTATAACAGTGAATATTCCGATTTGGAAAAATAAATATGGTAAAGGTTTGGTTATTATCTACTACAATAGCCTGCAACTGATTTAAAAACAGACACACTATCGTCACAGCTTGTCCCTTATAAATCCCTTCTAGTTTAAACTGGCTGCCCCCTGAACGAAAACACATGTCTTATCCTTAGTCTATATTCCCTGATTTACACTTTATCTTTTTCCTTATGTTCGGATATCATTGTTTGTTTAATTATGTCACCTATCCTTTTTATTACATACAATAGCAATACCATATCAAGTATGGGAAGTTCTGTCCAATTATCTCCCATATGGTGGCATTATTGTTACCCCCACTCAGCAGACCAACCTCTAAATACCCCAGCAGTAGCTCCTCACTGTACCATACTCTGTAACAGGAGAGTTTATCTCCCCTCTATGCAGGATATATACACTGTGTTGATGATTAAGTTTACCATTGCTAAGCAGAAGCTCTCCCTCCAGTGCCTGGGCAGGAATTTATGACGATTGGTGTAGACATGTATGTTACAACGATGACACTTAGGATAGTGGTAGGTCTTTATGCATCAGAACACAGTACGACTGATGCTGTTTTGATGTATAAGAAGATCTCCGATGGTGGCATGGGATGGAAATGTTAGGACAGAGCACAAGTAAATCATACAGTAAGACCTTTCCGGAGTCCTTGTGTACGATCCTGCATTGTGTACGAGAGCCTCATACACACACACACATATATATATATATATATATATATATATATATATATATATATACACACACACACTTAAAACACTTAAGTTAAGTTAAGGAGGATACATGTGGAGGGAGTATACTCTCCTTCTGCGAAATGAGATGTATGTCATTCTCCAATAACATACGAGTTAACATACGTAATTCACGTGCAATAGTGCAATAGTGGATTCATTTAACAGGTTTTTATATAGCGGCAACAGATTATGTAGCGCTTTACAATTTTAACAATCAATAAGACATAACTAGGTGGTAGCAGATTGGGTGGGGAAGAGCAAGTTACACTCTATAGGGTATTGGGGTTTGACACATCATATAAATGTAGTATTATTTGGTTTAGTTTTAAAGAATTGCATGTTGTACAATGTAAACATTTTTCCCACGACGATTGTTACTGTAACTTGGACTTGGGTATTATTATAAAACTAATTACAGTGACTATAAGTGCATGAAATCAGTGTCATAATACAGGGTTAAGCAACCTATGGCTCTTCAGATGTTGTCAAACTACACATCCCAGCATGCTTTGTCAGGTATCGACTGTTAAAGCAACTGTTAAAACAGTTAAAGCATGCTGGGATTAGTAGTTTGACAACATCTGGAGAGCCGCAGGTTGCCTACCCCTGGTCCAATACATTCCTGAAACACTTGAAAACTATCATAAGCGGGTCTGTAACATAAAGTGAATGTAACATAGCTCTCTGAAGTACTGATCATGTCATTGCTTAATTATAATATTTATAATATTCTAACCCCACTAGGGATACTAAACACAGCATGATGCTATCTCAATCCACTTCATGGTATATACCAACATTGGCAACCATGCATAAGATGGACTTATCTCTTTTTTGGTTGGTGTTGTTACTGGTGGACATATCTCCTTATACTTTGCAATCTGGATGCCAAGATCCTGTCTGTTCCTGACATAGTAAAGGGAATGCCTATTCTCTCTTAGGCTTGTGTGACAGATCGTTCTGTAGTCTGGAATTGGAACAAGTTGTACCACCATGGATCAGATCCATGTACCTGTGCGTCCTTACGGCAGTACGGGTGTGCAGGGGAGAGGGGAGTGAACTCGCCTCCATGTTGGAAAAAGTCAGGAGTCTGTCACTTACACCTTAACTAATTCACTTGGATCAGGGTCTGTGCAACCACTGAACGTACAAATCAGGGCAGACCCTAGCATAATGTATGTGGGCGGGGGGAGTTATGGGCCCAGAGGACGGATCCCTTGCTGTATGGAATGACGCTCCGTAAAGCAGGGGATCGGCTTGAAGGCAAGTGGGGGACTGAAAGGGATCCTGAATCAGGTCCCATATTCTAATTAAACACATGTAGTTGTATTAAACTGATATCTTGATCCAAATCTGTCCCTTTTCTGACATCACATGGAAGTATGCGTTTAACAACACTGCAGTACTTAGTGATAATTGGTCTGAGAAACAGGCAATTACATCATTATATGACATCATATTGTGACATGTGCAATACATGTAGTTACAATCTGTATCTCAATAAAATTATAGGATACTCATATAAACATTAAAAAGACAATTAACATATTTTTGCTATAGTCAGGTTTAGGAATATATTGTCATACAGCCCTTGCCTTTAGAGTGGGTATGCCATTGTTACAGAACAGTAGCCATTACAAAGGTTCAATAAACTGATGTCAGAAAAAGAAATACTTATATAAGAAAAAGAGGATGGCAAATGGATTTCCTCTGTGTATGAACCGTAGATAGACATAAGGCAAGGGGTCACAAGGACAATCAGCAAAACCAATATAAGACAACATAGACATATATATACAGAAAACAGGAAAAACTGCATAGATTGTATACATATAGATAGAAATTGTAAAGAAAATATTTGTATGGACTTTCAGTGAGTTTTGTTTTATCTGTAGGGAGACTCCAATACACGCTCATATTAATTATTCATTGGTATTAGTTTCTTTTTTAGCATTTTATGGGCATTTGTTAATACTAATTTTTATTTATATATATATAATAAGTGAGGGACCATCCAATGTAATGACAAGGTAGAAAGCAGTGGTAAACCCTAAGCAGTCGAAAGACATGGGCCTAAATTTACTAAGCAGTGACACTGAAAAGTGGGGATGTTGCCCATAGCAACCAATCAGATTCCAGCTCACATTCTAAATCTGATTGGTGCAATATGGGGAATATCCCCACTTTTCAATCTCCCTACTTAGTAAATTTAGGCAATGGACCTTGTTATCCTAATAAACACTTCATGGCACTGTTAGATAATTATACCATGCAGCAGGGTTGCTATTTTATAACCTATATAAGAACCATATTTTGGATCCAGACTTATGTACTATTGAACTTACGAGCGTGCAGGGGAGGTAAAATGAATGTCAGTGTTTGCATGCAGGGAAAATAGATTATTTTTGCATGTTGCACACAGATACTGACCAGCGCTACTGTTACACTGTTATTACACTTGGACTGGAAACATCATTTCTCACCTGTAATACTGATTGCAACTAATGAAATTTACTTCTACTCCAACTCAGTATGGTTTTGCCCACTCCTAACTTTACGTTCGTAGTCTTTTCTGTACAATGAACATGTTAGAGCTTATACTTGTAGTTTTGGAGTAAGGGCAAAAAGGGTGCAAGTGTAGAACTTTTCCTAACTCAACTCAATTTACAGATTAAACATAAAGCTATGCCATACGATAGTCGCTATGTGCAAAAGCCAAATATTTCCTTTGCAAGAAAAAGGATTCATTGACACCCCCCACATTGCGATATGGTTTTGCTCAGGTGAACAGTTGCATTTGGTTTGTCCTTAGAACAAGTGTCAGAGCAGAACTAGATCATCTCCAAAGTGTGTCTCGTCTATTAACCACAGCGGCTAAGTTTTCATTTCTTCCTTCCCGGACACCTCTGACTGTATAAACAGACAGTGACAATGGGACAATCTTGAGCTATCATAGCTGCAATTCATAAATGGGGGGGGCTTAATATCATGAATAT
>JABWIB010000350.1:24440-29248 GCA_016617825.1 Platyplectrum ornatum
TATATATATATATATATCTCACTTTTGGGCGACTGTCCCTCTTGCCTCTGAGTCTCACAACTAAAAGTTAAGTTGTGCCTGTTTTCAGGCGGCTGTGCAGTGAAATTAAGCACTTCACATGCTCAGATCAGAAGTGGATGCAGAATGATACGGCCACTGCTGCCCCTCTGTCTGCTCACATATCCGACTGCGCTATATTTAATTAAGAAAAGGAGAGCTTTTCTAATTTAAATAGTCACAGTAGCAGATGATTTTACCATCTCAGATATGGGGTAAGTCATAGGTGCAGGTGATTTTCTATAACAAAAGTTGAGTTATAAAGAATATATATATTACTTCAGCACTTAAGAAGTCTGGCTAGTGACTCCCTACAACTTCGTTCCTGTTATTACCACCCGGGAGCAGCACATCCAGCAGGGTGACAAACTGTAATGCATTGAGTGACGGTTCACAACTCCTCTTATATATATATATATATATATATATATATATATATATATATATATATATATATATTAGTTTAAGTTTAATGAATTATATATATACTTAATAATTGTCCCATATTTTTTTTTAAACAAATAACTCATTTTAAATGCCAGGATAGTAGTGGTATACTGCTGCTACCATAGGTGGCAAAGATCATAAGGACAGATACTTACTATGGGGTACAGTAACTTATTTTATTAAAAAAAAAGTTTTTATTGTTAAAAAGTTTATATTGTATATTTGTTAGGGGCTTTATTTGCTTATCAAGTCAATAATAAAATCAGTTTGAAGCTTGCAAACTTGTATAGACTGTATTGATTTATTTATTATTTATTATGTATTGATGCATCTACTTCCCTAAATCTCTGAATCTGGCCTGATATCTGCAGCAATATAGGCTTTAGAGGTGATAATAGTAATAATACTATATACTATAGAAATATAACAGTCTGAAATAGGTCACAGAATGTCAGCCCACTGGGCATGGAATGTAGCAGTTCACACATTGTGAAGTCACATATGAGTGGAAGCAGCACCAGCGCCATGGAATTAGAGATTTGATGAATTCTCTTGTACATTGCAGTAGGGTAAGTATGTAAGTTTATCCCAATTTCCTACTAGTGTCCTTGTCCGAGGTCCTAAACTGATGGTGGCCCCCACTCATTGACTATGTGCTTCCGCCCACACAAGCCCATAAAACACCCTTGAGTACATAAGCCATGAAAGCTTGAGTGAGCTGGTGAATGCAAAGAACTTCATCGGCCAACTTCTCCAGAAATAGGGGACTCTTCTGCACATTGTGTATGATAGTATATATATATATATATATATATATATATGTTCAGTAGGGGCCCCAGTTGTGTTTTTCCAGTCTTTTCACACTGGAAAAGATCATAAGGACAGATACTTACTTTGGGGATCGGCACGCTCATAGAACTGTTTAATCACACACGTATACATATTTAGCGCTCAAACTGCAAGGTTTCTATTGAGGAAGTATGTTTCAACCAAAAAAATTATACATAATGTGTAAATAATAAAGGTGTACAATATAAGAGTTGCTGTTTTTCCAATACATTTTGCTTGGCGGAGGGCACTTATCTACACATATGGTGGCAGTGCCCCAGGATCAGAGCACTATGGAGCGAGGTTATTGCCTTTCTCTCCCGACTATTACATATTAATTAATATATTCCCTTCTCTGCTTCTCCCATTTGGTGTGCCTGAGGCTACATAACATTGGTATCACTTCATCCTCCATCTTTCCTGGCTTAATTGCCCTAAACTGGTATAAGACGACTGCTCCTCCATTGCAAGCTGTATTGGACAAAACAGGGTATAGTTATAAGATGGAGTTTATGACATGCATTTAAATGATCACACTCGCTCCTTTGAAAGATTTGGGAACCACAGGCCTCACATTTTGGTCTTGCAAGAAATCCAACTTCTTGCTGACTGATCTGATTTGCTGACTCCTCTCCCCCTTTTCTCTCTTTTCTATTATTTTGCCTTTGATTACCTCTATGTATTTTTGCATTTCATTCTCTGTACATTTTGATGTGTTTAATATATAAAATAGTTTGAAAAAAAAGGGTTGCTGTTTTAGTTTTGATTGAGAAATGACATTATCTTATACATCTACTCTTCTTATATTGTAATGGGGATGTATCTACCACCCAGGTCTGATCAGTGAGACAGATCAATACTAGATGATAACTGATTCAGCTGATGTAAGGTTCCAAATGTACACACATTTACTCTCTGGATCCATAGGCACTTATAACATTTTACATACAGGCTCAGAATAGCTAAGAACAATGGGTATTTGGTTGTTATGTATACTGGAAATGATGGTTATGCTTTGTGCAAGCACTTAATGGACAATGTGAATGAAGTAAAAATCTAGAATTTAATTCAATTGGATTCAAAATAATAATCAAAAATATGCAAAGCATAAGCAACATTCTTATGCCATTAACACTATGGGGTATATTTACTAAGCGGTGAGATTGGAAAGTGGGGCTGTTGCCCATAGCAACCAATCAAATTTAAGCTCTCAGTTTCATTTTAAACACTGGAGAATGTGAACTCAAATCTGATTGGTTGCTATGGGCAACATCCCCATTTTTCAATCCCACTGCAATCTCACCGCTTAGTAAATATACCCTAAGTTCTGAAAGGTAAATTGTTCACAATGGTTCAAAATAGCTTGAGGCTGTCAGTTTTTTTCTGAATCTGAATTGGGTTCCATTACATGAGCATGCCCTTCCTGTACAATGACAACATCCCTTAACCAATTCCCTGCCCCCTGAAAGCACGCAGTCAAAGCAGTGGCTTGCAATTGCATGCAAATATGTTCTGTGCACTGTGGGAAAAAACCACAGAATTATGCTGATCCATTGGGTGAATGTTTAGCTCTGATCAAGCATTAATTGTCAGAACATGTATATAAATGGATGGTTTAGTTCACAGACCACTTTCATGGTGCCTTCTACCCAGGGCCGGCGCTAGGTCTGCGGGCGCCCTAGGCAGACCTAGCACCGCGTCCCCTTTAAAGCGTCGTGACGTCATTACGTCACGTTGCGGCGCGACGTGATGACGTCACGCCGCTTTAAAAACCACAGTGGAGGGCGGCGGAGTGGTTTCTTTTTATAATTTTTTCCCCCCCCCCGCCTCGCTGCCGCCCCTCCCCTGGCCGGCCGCCCTAGGCGAAGGCCTGACTTCGCCTAATGGCGCGCCGGCCCTGCTTCTACCCTGAATGCAGCAACACTAGAGACAGGGGAGAACCAACCGGAGAAAACCGTAGTGCAAACCAGACTGGATCAAGATTAGTATTAACATGGAAGGGGATAGTAAGGCATAGGCCAGTGGTTCCCAAACTGTGTGGCTCCCTGGGGTGCCGCAATGCTCTCATTGGGGTGTCATGGAATGTTTTCTCTGACGTGATGCCACATTGCTAGTGTTATTTATAAACGCAAGATTTTAAATCAGTCTGAAGTATTTCTACCTAAATATTTATTACACTATTTTGCCTCAAAAAAGTAAAAAAGAAATGGGAAATTATATTGTATTAGGGGTGGCTTGAAATATTATGGAGACCCTTAGGGTTCTTTGACTGAGAAAGTTTGGGAACCACTGGCATAGACTACAGGGATGGGATGGAGCTTTGAACAGGGGGGGTTAGGTTAAGGCTAAAGGGAGGTTATCAAGCCTTGATTGGGAGGGTTAGGTTTAGGCTTAGGTTACAGGGAAGTTTGAGGAGAAGCGGGTTTAGATTATGGGTACCTAAAGTCTCTAGATTTTGTGACCCCTCTCCTACATGAAATCTTCCTTTCTCATAGGTTCCAATATATTCCTCTCTCAAAGGTGTCACAGTAATGTTGCTGGGAATAACCCTGTTGAAATTAGGCCGTATGAGTCAATGAACCAAACCAATAGTATAATTAGTCAATGAAGAATGCAGCAGGGAAGTTAGGAACAACATTAGGAAGAACTAGACTACAGGCAAGTGAAATTATCCATCAAAATTTAAGTGTGAGGAATAGGTATATAATGGATAATCTGAACAACAGTGGGAATAAAAGGAGCTGTCCAGGGTCTAAATTTACTAAACTGCAGGTTTGAAAAAGTGGGGATGTTGCCCATAGCAACCGATCAGATTCAAGCTCTCAGTTTCATTATACATACTAGAGAATGTGAGCTTGAATGCTTGGGGATGTTGCTATGGGGAACTTCACGCTATTCCTCTCCATCCAGACCTTCTCGAGGATTCAGATGCTGGCTTGTATGAATTAAAACCATTCTTTAAAACATAATCATGATAATTTTCTGCTGGCTGCCAATACTTTTCTTCAGACTTAATTTGACAAGCTATTGAAGTTTAGCAATTAAAGTTGGTCCAGATTCCTTTCAACAATAAAATTCCCACCCTTCCCTGATCCAAAATTAGTGATGTTAGTTTTGGAAATTTGGCCTAGAATTGGGATTTACCAAACAACATAAAAATATTGGATTTATTTTCATAGTTTCTTGAATTTCTAAGCAACTTGGCTAATTTGGGAAAAGAACAGAAATGGAGCAATAAACTTTTGTTTGAATAGAAGGCATCGACTGCTTAAGGTTCTTGGTGGAAAGCCAGGCCTTTCTTCCCACATGAAAATTAGTTGCTTTATGATGCCTTTTTCAGCTTGTCTATAATGCATCTCTCTCAAAGGGCCAGATTCAGCTTTTCACTCTCATGACTTACACTCATGAGTTACACTCTCATGGGCAAAACCATGTTGAATTGCAGGGGAGGTAAAATGAATGTCAGTGTTTGCATG
>JABWIB010000350.1:32358-54387 GCA_016617825.1 Platyplectrum ornatum
AACTGAACACAGTATTCTAGGTGAGGCCGCACCAGTGCCCTATAGAGAGGCATTACTACTTCCCTCTTTCTGCTACTAATTCCTCTCTCTATGCAACGAAACACCTGACTCGCCTTTCTCATAGATTTAATCTGTGTATAAGATCATATTTCATTGTATAGTGCTTGGTCCAGTACCTACAATGCTGTTAAAGTGGCCCAAAACTTTGGTAGGATAGACAATGATAGGGTAATGCCAGGGAAGGGTGCAATATACCATTCCAGGAGCATATCTGAGCTTTGTTCCATTATCTCTCATATTAAGGCTCTGGAAAATGCTAATGCTAAGATTAAAATGCATATTACCCATGGACGGTCTTCTGGAAAGTTACTAGTATTTCCTTATAGAGGTTAAGCCTAAGGAAGACATGGGCCTGAATGATGATGTCAATCGGGCTAATATATAACTATTAGCAACATAATTGGCTATTGCCATCAAAGTACTGCTGGATTGGTCAAAAATATTAACTATTAAGCAGAACAAGCATAAAGGGACTGTTGAATATGTATAATAGGGCTTTAACAGAAATATTCAACTACACAGGAGTCATACTGGAAGTAATGTTCATTACATGGAAGAAGATATGGAAACAGCAGCATACACGTGCCAAGGAATGTGTGGGTATTATAGATTTGAGCTTTCTCCCCTCTAGCATTCATGTTACAGGGATTTATACTATCTATTAAACCTGGTGAGAGCTACACATGTAGGTAGCAGAGCAGGCTTTCCTTAAAGGAAGACTGACATGATCTTAAGCAATATCATTTGACCTATTTCGTACAGAGAACACTTAATGTTTTAGGAACCCTGAGACAACAATATGATGGGACTTATCAACCTATAGCAGTGTCATAATGGACACAGTAACAAAAGTATGTTGTATTGGGTCCTGATTTAACACACCATGGCCAGATTCAATTGCCTGTGATTTAATTGCCCATTTCACGCTTCTCCCCATCTATTATGGTATGAAATATTTACGGTTTTTTTTACATCTCTATAAGCAGCAAATGAAAAAACATGATAGATTCCATTCATCTAATGCAGTATCTATAACATTTTGATAAAAAAAAGGCATGTCTTATCAACCAGGATCCCTGTATAACTAATACTGTTTAAATAAATTAAGGAGCAACTGTTAAATGATGCGGCACTGTGTACTATGTGGCCCTCAAACACAAAATGCAATGCAGCCCAGCCCGCCACTGCTAATGCTTGAGTAGCTAAACATATTTAATCTTTCATTTCTGCCAAAGTATGCTATCATCTCAGCTGCCAGAATTTTACAACTGCTGTTGCAATCAATAAATAATTATTATTAGTGTAGTTTTAAATCAAGTCTCCTTAATCAACAGCAGAAAAATAACGTTCAAAATGTCAGTGTGATTTAACCAGTTCTTTACTAGTGTTGTGCAGGAGTGAACTGTAGTCTTACAAAATTATTAGTTCCTTCAAAAGGATTTTATATACACACACACAGATGTCTGTCCTTGGGGTATAAATATCCTCCATATTTAAGCATAGTGGGTGGGGGAGAGGGGAAGACATTAAAATTTTACAAAATGGGATGGCTCTTTTACTTAGGGAGGTGCATGCAAATCATTTTACCACTCTTTTAGTTTGACCCAGAGTTTTAAAGTAAGGGTAAAATATGTGCAAGTGGACAAAACTATGCTGAACTGCAAGGGAAAACAATTTTATACTGTTAATTGATGAATTTTTGAATTTACAGAGTACTCATAAAGCTGTGCAGTATTTCTATGTGCAAAAACCCTAAAGACAAAATAATTAATGTGGATTTGTCAGGTCTATCTTTTTAAGGGTAAAACAGGTACAAGTGCACCTGTAAGTCAGACACTATATGAATTTGTAAGCAAATCCTCCAACTTTTCAAACATATTACACATAAGTCTATATTGTGGGGAATTAAGGGTCACTTTTGGCTGGGTTTCTAACTTGAAACACCTGGATAAAGATCAGCAATTTGACAACATTGATTTTGCAAATTTACTATTCAGCAATTTATTTTGTCAATTTGATCTTGCCATCAGCCTTAGTCGACAACAAGACCAAATGTGTCTTTGTGCATCAAAACAATGGAACAGAAAAACTTCTAACCAAGTGGCACTTATTAGCTTTGAGAAAAGTACACAATATGTAAAACATTCAAGTCAATAGAAACCATACAAGAATAGTGACTCTGAATGATAAATTGTATGTATATAAATCCCTGAATGTGCTCATCTACTGTGCTAGTGGGAAGATGGATCAAGAATTTCCTCACCATCTGCTGCAACATCTGGTCAAGGTAAAGGTTTAAGGCCAGACTGTGGAGCAGACAGCAAGCCCAAACAACCCCCAGACCCCCAGACTTATCAAGGCACCTGAACCTAAATTTTAAAAGCCCAAAAGTATGTTCTATGACACATATAGTGGTCCTATGCGCCTTGTTATATTGGTGGTGTGTGAGAGTCACAAGATGCAACACCCATATCCTGAGTGACCTGAAGGAAAACAAAAAGAAAAAAACAAGTTTACATAGAGAGTATTGGAAATTGCTGAAGAACCTGCACTTACTCAACAGCCAACCCTCAGCCATTTCTCCATGTTCGAATTTGGAGAACAGGGCTGACTGTTTCTCGATATAGGAGTCATGGCATGTACCTGCATAGCTGTTTTACAAAGTGGCAGTGCTGACGATTGGTGTACAGGTTTGCGCAACCAATAGGTGGTCTCAGGGCTATGTTAGTGCAGTCTATAGCTCCCAGATAGAACAGATCAGCATCCTGAGAGACCATAGAATATCAGCTTAAGTTCACACCACTTTACATCTTGGCTGGGGAAACAGACATTTGCAAAACTATTTACACAGAGCACACTCATAAAGTGTCAGGAGGTCTGTGTGGTTGAGCCAGAATAATTGCACTACCACCTGATCAGACAGGGAGCCAGGTCCACGTGACTGGGTAATGCCCACTAAAGCTGAATCTGGTGCACGCAAGCACATAGTAATGGCTCATAGTAATGTATCCATTTAGAATCACACATCCATGCTTGCAGCTCATACTGCCTCCTTTATATAGTGATTACCTTAGGAGTTAATGGATGGCTAATGATGGGCCAATTCACATGAGAAAGGCACGTCTTTTTGAAATGGCGTTTTGAGCTCATTGCCTCATCGAGTTTACGCCAATTTTGAAACCCAAAGCTTACTAAATTCCAAAATGACCAAATTGACAACAAACTGGATGCGGCTCTGTATGTTGATCATATTCAAAATCAACAAAAAAATTCAGTTTAGACAGTGCTTAGCTAATGCAAAATTTGCCATATCGCCCCTTAGTAAATGTTCCCCCTGAAGTAAATTCTTAACAGACATGTCATGCTTTCTTTTCCTACTACACAATGGAGCTGCTCCAGAGTTTTGGTGAATGTATGGTGCAAGTGGAACACAGATAGAAATTATACATCTGATCAAAATCTCAGAGGCTTTGGTTTGTACGGTAGCACCATATATCTGTTTGCATGTTTCAATTGGGATTGTATATAGATATCTAGAAACTCCTTACAAATATGCATATTCCTAGAATACGCTGTATTTAGGTAGCCTTGCATCAGAATTGCTGCTCTTGCTCCCTTTCTGCACATGCACAGAGCAGCTTCCCACTGCATATCTGTGTGAACACCAGATGCATGTGCAGTTCTGAATGAGTTCAATGTCAGTTCCCTATACTTTGTTAAAGTTCCTTGGTAGCAGAGCATAACATTTTCACAGCTCTGGAAAGCTAGTCTTCCGGCCAAACACTTGATTTAAAGCAGATTTTTTTTTTAAGTTTCAGAATGAGATTATTTTTAATGTGCCATAAATCCTTTTGTCGCCAATAGAAAGTATTGACATTGTTGACAGGTTACCCTTCATGCAAACAGAGAGCTTTAATGTAAGATTAATCACTATGGAACGGATCCAGACTTCCTACAATAGGGGCATTATCCAAATACTAGAATAGGAAAACACTTTGTTTTTGGAAAGATGCACATGCACAGATACAGTTTCCAGAACAGACACAGATCTGCTGGATTCAGAAATCCATGGATACAAATCCGATAACTGGGTAGGGTGTCTCAAAACAGAAGTGCTTCTAATTCCTGATAGGTGTGATACATAGAAATAATACAGCAATGGCTTCAGCAATGGCTTCAGCAATGGCGGAAATCTATACAAATGTGGGACATGGGTAGACCTCTGACCACAAAAATGTCTGGATTTGATCCTATGTGTACAATGGCATTTTTAATGTCTCTTGTTTTCTGTTCCTATTTACTTGTTTCTTTCGACTGCAGACACAACTGCCTAATATTGATAGCAATAGATAAAATACATTTTTCCCTGATTATACACCACATTTGGGCAAGGTGAAAAATAGCCTCATGTTGTGAGTGCGCCTCTGCTGTTAAGTCTGGATTTGGTCCCATATGTTCAGCACCACCCTAAAATGCTGTCATAAATATGTGTTGTGTGGCATAAATATGTGTTTTCATCAAGGATATTTTCACTGGTATGCCCAATAAGGGTTCCTCATGTAATATGATAAGAACCCGAAGCAGCCCTAGGTTTTGCGGGACACTAAGCAAAAAAATTAGAAGGGATAACCTGCTGCCATTTATTAGCCCCCCACTCCAATCCCCCACTACCTAGGGTCGTGGCCACTCTGGGGTCCAGCGGCCAATCAGAGCCTCATGATAGAGAGATGGCATAAATGACAGGCTGGGGCACGGTTCACCTTCTTCCCCATTCTCTTTATTGTAGAATCAAGCCATAGGGATTTTATCCAATCAGGATATAGCTAGGGGGTGTTGGGTTATTGGAAGGTTCAAAATCGACAGTTAAAAAGAAGCTGCCCTCCTTGTCCCAGCAGAATTTCCCTCCTTTCATTCTTCTTTTAGGATTTCTTTTACAATAACTTGTTTCTTCCTTTCAGACGGGGAACACTGCGGCGGCAATAGTGGGGGTCAGATCTTAAGGTTAATGAAATTTAGTTCACCTTTCGTGTGGTGTGGGAGTTAGTCCCCGTGGCTGAGCCCAACTGTTGTAAGCCTGCGGGCACAGCCCCCTTCCTCACCAATCAGTCTGATACATATTGATGGCGATATATGAAAAAACCCGGAAATAAATAAATAATTCAGAGGGACTGCATTTGCTCTTTTTAAGTCCCCGGGCATTTCTCTTATTATTAATGACTGGTTGAATATTATTATTACCATTAGAAAGAAAAATTTGCATAAGGTGGGATTTAACAGCAAAACGTTGTCAAGCTCTGACCCTTTTGTGACATGAAAAATTTGATATCCAATCCCAGTGAGTGGGAGGGAGGGACACAAGCTGTACTTATAGCAAGGCTAGTTTAAACTAAACTGGGAGGGTTGCCTGGTCTCCCGGGATTCCGGGAGCACTGCTGACTTCCGGGAGTCTTTTGGGAGAGTTGTCAACCCTGGATTACCTCTTTACATCTAGTATTACACATATTAAACAAAATGGCAGGCAACTTTACCAGAGGGAAAATGGAGTTTAGATAATACTCCCTAAATATAGACTACTTTAACAGCTATGGAATCTTCACACGTTGGGTGCAAAATGAACATAAACTGTGCCTACTGGATCCCCTAATGAACAGTACTGATTTCTAGTTCTGGCAAAACGTAAAAGTGCAAAAGTTAATTCTTCCAACTGTAATGGAATGTAATGCCATATGCTAATTTATTGAGGTCAAATTGCAAGTCAACCATCCTCATAGCAATGTTTCCAGACAGGTAAAATGTGCACATGACAAACACTATAATCCATTACTATAATGTAAGAACACACAGACTCTTATCAGTTCTGCATTGTGGATTAATACACATGAAAAGTGCAGAGGGAGAACATTAGGGTTTAGTATCTTCAGGGAAAGTCTGTTTAGTCCATAATAGCTGGCAATAAAAATATATTTTCATTTACATACAGAAAATGTATTACTGCACAGATCATCATAAACTAGTAGGGTCGGTAACATTGTTACAAACTGAAGATATCAGTTGCATTAATACAGACACTCGATTATGGTTCTGTTGGTTATTAAATCCCTTTTCAAGGGCATTTTAATACACTGCTACTGCAATTGAACTAATTCCTATCTCTAATAATTTGATAACATTTGATAAACCCAGGAGGCTATAAAGGATTCATTTTGCTTCATCATACAGCTGCTTTCAGGAGGACAAAATCCACTTTCTTGTATTATGATTGCAGACATTTCTTTTATCAGTAAAGCCTAGGTGGGGCAGATAGAGGAACTAGCTTTGTGCAATTTAATAGGTATAGACCGTCATGTTCTCCTTTTATATCAAATATATTTCATTTTACCATAATTATAAGAAAAATTAGGAAATGTGTCTTATAAATGTTTAAAGGTAATTAGTGATTAAATAAAAGAGCGTGATCACACGGGCCACAGTCTACTAGTCACATGTGACCATTTCCACTTTGTTTTCTTAAATCCAGGACAAGAGCATTATTTGTAAGGCTCTATATGAGAGTTTATAGTTAAAGGTATAGCGCCTCACACTTTTTTTTTAAGATGCTTTATATATCACAGTTAGACACAATTAGATTGGCACACAATATCCCTTACAAATAAGAAAAATAAAATACTAATAAGGAAACTCTAATGCTGGCAGCTACACTAGTATTGATCGACTTAAATCTGGCCTGCTTCAAGGGAAATAAGGAAATAGCACCCCATTAGACTACCATTAACCAGTAAAGTAAAATGCTAAAACATTAGTTAACCCAGTTGCAAATATATGATACATTTTCACTGCCAAGGCTGAGACGATCCTGACTCTAAACAGTCATGGGTCATATATAGTGTGTTTTTATATGGAGAACTAAACACACGTAGAGGTACTCTTTAAGACATTAAATATAGCCCCTGTGGACCATGAACACTGGCTGTTTCTGACCCCAGATAACTCCGAAAATTTCACTAATCAATTTATAGGTTAATAGCAACATGTGCATTAAGGACTGGGGTAATCTGCACAGGAACAAAAGGATAAGGGCCATAATAAGTGCCTGTAGATATGTTTAGCTTCCAACTGAACCGATCTACTTCTACCGATCTGATCGAAAGGTCAGAACCGATCCAATGTCACTCTTCTTATTTGATACTGCTATGTCATGTAAGGATAGCTCAATACAATTAGCAAATGTTAAAAAACTTTTATTTGTGTCATTTGCAAAGAGAAAACAGATGAATGCAACAACCTAGTAATCTGTGCATTGCTTGTCTCTATAGATGCGAATGTACATGCAAAACCAGGCAATGCACAGGTTATTATTTGTGTACGTTTGCAGTCTGTGATAACAGTGGAGATTGTTGTTATGTTTTATAGGTAGGGAGAACGAAGGGCAATTAAGGTTTTAAAACGGATCCCTTCTCTCGCCTCTTGCTGTGTGTGTTTTATCTGATGTTATAAATTGAGGTCAGTAAGACAGCCGCTGAGTACCAGAGTAATGATATCCCCTTGTGTGTCAGGCAACACAGCTCAGTCACTTAATAGGGAGCATTACCTATTCTCTAATAGGAGCTGGGGAACAATGAGCTAAGTCCAGGCGCTCTCATGACATTTCCCTGCACTCTCATGACATTTCCCTGCAAGTGGTCAGCTATGGAAACAAGCAGTGTTTACCTTTTGTGGGATATACACAGTCAGTGATAACATCTACTGTACATGACACAGACATCTCTTATAATGATACCAAGACATTGCCCTACAAAAAAAGATTTACTGACACAGAAGGATTGTCAAAAGCTCTAATTAGTCCACTTTGCTTTGCTATAGGCCATTTGCTTTGAAATATTATACATTTTGACCATCTAGAATCTAGAATATACAGTTACTACAATTTTTTAAACAGTTCTTCCTATCTGATGCCCATTCCTGCAATTTGATTATATTTAGCAATGTATCAGTAACTAATTTCCAATGTAATATTGCTGTGAGACATATGACATATAATACATATATATATAATATATATATATATATACATATACACACACACACACACACACACATATATATATATATATATATATATATATATATACACACACATATATATATATACCTGTCATCTTCACATAACCTGTGATCCTTTACATACCCATTAAATGACATGCCTTAAGGATTTGGTCTAAGAAAGGACAGAAATTGTTATCCAAGCCTAATATCTTAACCCCTCAGCACACACTTTTGAGTTTCACTACATACCTAGAGTCACATGTATATTAATGCTTATTTAAGCCTTTGCTTTTTTTATGCTGTTTTTAGGTGTGTGCTTTACACACTGCCTGGTGTATCCTGCCTTGATGTACTGTATATCTTAGTTTACACATATGTCTGCTCCAGTGTTACTCTTGACTCTGGATATCTCATAAATGATTGGATATTGTGTTTCATCTTTTAAATCTTTTTTTCTATATCCCACTATTCTTTACATTGGCTTCCTATCCCCTTCAGAATGCTCTTCAAACTTCTCATCACAACCTACAAAGCGCTCTCCTCTTCTTCCATATCCTCCACTCCCTACCTCACTCCCTACCATGCTCACTCATCTCCGTCCACACACCATCCCGTCCTCACCAGTGCATCCGCTTATGTGTCTGCTCTGCTGTTTCTCTCTGTGCCCACTGGTTGCACTATCCGTTTGTCTGTCTGATCCTCTCTCAATCTATACCTTCATTTTTTTGCATCTCTCCCTGTTGCCTGTTTGCACTGTCCATTTGTATGTCTGTGCATCATTATTCGCCCTTGTCTGATCTCTAACTTCATTGTTGGTGCTGGTTAATGTGTATATTGTGTATATATCCCCACACTTTTACAATTTTGTATCCTGGATACATACAAAAGGTATTTAGATCAAGCTATGGCTGTTCAATGGATGGAAGAGGAAAGTAGAGACTGTTGGTGGTATTAATGTGGAACTTTACTGCAATAGTGCCAAGAAATGAGCTTTATGGAGTTCAGATGGAGGGATGGGTCTGTACACATGGTGGATTGTGCTGTTAGAATACTGTATAAGTAAGGTTTTAAAAAAAATTTGATTATTAATTAGATTTTTCTTTCTGAAAATAACTTAATAACTATTTATGCTCTGACTTAAACCTAATTAGGTGTTTGGATGTAAATAATTAAAAATGGGTCTGCTTCCTGCGACAGTGGACAGTGCACCTCCCTGACCTTTCCATCGATTTATTACTAAAGAGTCTGTCCTCTGCTTGTACATTCCTCCCTTCAAATCAATAAAGGGAAATGTTATATAAAATGTTCCATTATGCCTATTATTCTCCACAACGTCTATTTGCTATGGGCACTAGAGATTCTCCGTTATTCCCTAATTGTGGACAAGGTCCTGCTCATATGATTCACTGTGGAGATTTTGGTTGAGATTTTTGTTGAGGGTGAGAGGCTTTGTGGAATCCCATCTCTTTGAGCATTTAACCCTTACTTCTGAGTGGGCCCTATTTGAGCTTCTAGAACCAGGCCAACAAGTAGCTCGAGGGGGTCGTCGTCTCTTGCCAATGGTTAGTGCAGCGGCTATTCTACTACGACTACACAAGACCCGCATTCAATGCGCCTCTTACTTGACAAATTGTTCTTCCTTTTCTGAATGGATTGGATTGAGACTCTGTTAGTGAAGGAACACAAAATGGATGGCTTCTTTGACTGTTGGGACAGTAATGCTTCTACTCTGTCCTTAGCTTTGCGAATGCAAATTACATATATCCTTTGCTCAAACTGAATGATATCTTCTCATGTACCTTCATAGTTGAAGGCTAGCGCCTGTGGGAGATATTTACCTCGCTACTGTTTGTTCCCCTTCGAGGTTAATTTTACTTTCACGTTTATTACTGTTTTAGAGTTGCCATGTCTTTGTGATTATATCAATAAAATGTATGTAGAGAAAAAAATGGGTCTGCTTGGTTTTTGTGTATTTCTAAAAAAATTATGAAGACACTAAGTTTGCCTAGATCTGAGAACCACTGTCATATGTAGTAACTCCAGAATAATGAATTAACCACCCACTAAATTTATGCTTCAGTAGATGTTTTGTATTGTGTGTTCATTTTTACCAATTTTTACATAATTTTGTAAATCCCATGGCAAGCTCGAATGACGTAAATTATAATCTTTCCTCTTAAACGTATTTGTGACCGTAATAAAATATTGTTAATGACTTAAATTATCAGTATTTCAAGCTTTGTTACTATTTGCTTTATTGTATGGAACAACACAAAGTTAGCTAGATGTCCTGCCAGGTCTACCCGCTGGAGAACAGCTCTGTACTGTGTTCTTGGCAAACTGAATAGAAGGTATTGAATCGTCAGTACTGAGAGTTTTAGCATGATGCAAAGTCTGGCATCATCTATACAAAATCACTGCAAAAAAAGAGAAGCCCACTACAACTTCAGAAGTGAAGATACAAATATTTATAAGTGTTGTCTACTTGAATTCCAGCCTTAAAATCAATTAAAATAGTGAAAAAAATGTTCTCCTACTTATGATAATTATTTGGAAATATGGCTAGCTGCTAGGCCTGCCATTTATCATATCGATTTCATTTTCATTATGATTTATTTAACTGGCCAATAACAAAAAGTACAATTAAAATATCAAACATATACAAGAGGTTATCCTATTAGACCAGTGGTTCTCAAACCTGTCCTCAGGACCCCCTAACGGTCCAGGTTTTGCAGGTCTCCGGGCTGGAGCACAGGTGTGTTCATTAGTAACTGACATATGTGAATAGGTGTCCACAGGTGATGCTAATTATATCACTTGTGATTGTAAAGAGACCTGCAAAACATGCACCGTTAGGGGGTCCTGAGGACAGGTTTGAGAACCTAGGTATTAGACTAATTAACCTCTGCTAGACTATGTTATCACGAGAGAGGTAGTGTTACATCTTATTTTGAAGCTTCTTTAATATGCGAAACTTATGCTTATGCCTATGGGTCCCTTGCTTCCATTTTTTTTCTTTTTAATTTCCTGGTGACAAAATCACATTTTATACCTCTAACTACACTGAATATACAATGTTTTAATGTATTCATTTGTGTGTGTTACGGAAGTGATGATCTCCATTGATACTTTTGAGAAAGGGTGTAGCCCGAAATACGTTTCCTATCCTCTCACTTTGCATCTCTCCATGTCAAGAGAGAGTTCCCTCCATGGTTTCTTCTATCTCACAGCTGTCAGGATGTCCATATTCAGCCTCCTGGAAAGTGCCTTTTTTTCCATCTTCCTCCTTGGGCATGCTCTATAGGAGGAATTATAGAAAGAATATCTTGGTGCACTGAACTTTTTCTCATGTTAGAACAGTCCGTTTAATTTATAAATGTATACAGTGCATATCTATAATTGGATTTTAGAAGTGCAGATCTGCAGAACTGCTAAGATCACATTTTCAGTATGTAAAACAAAGATCTTATATTGGCACACCTCCCAACTTCTGGCCCGGCGATAGCGGGACAAATAGGCCCCGCCCCCGGTCCCGCCCAAGTCCCGGCCCGTTCTGACTTAGCCCCGCCCCTTTTTACCGCCGCGGCAAAAATGTACCTTAAATAAAAAGAAAATAGTTTGTCCCCTAATCGGGACAAACTGGGAGGAGGGAGGGACGGCGGGACAGTCCAGCCAAAATCGGGACACTTGGGAGGTATGTATTGGATAGGTTGCTATGGGCAACATCCTCACTTTTCCAATGCCGCAGTTTAGTAAATTTAGGCCCATATGTTCTGGAAGTCCATTCATATACTGAACACATCTTACTTGAGTTCTAGAAAGAGGTGTTACAATTAATTCATTAATGTTTACAGCAGTTTAAACATAAATACAAATCAAAGTGCAGGTCACTGACCACATCCTAGTGTGGTAGTCCCAGATTTCGTCAATATTTACTTATAAATGGCAAAAGTCAGTGGTCCTTTTTCTGAAAATGCCTTAGGGGTATATTTACTAAGCAGGGAGATTGCAGTGAAATTCGAATTTGGGGAAGTTGCCCATGGCAACCAATCAGATTTGAGTTCACATTCTCCAGAGTGTAAAATGAAACTGAGAGCTCAAATCTGATTGGTTGCCATGGGCAACTTCCCCAAATTCGAATTTCACTGCAATCTCCCTGCTTAGTAAATATACCCCTTAATGTAAATATGGATCAGCTTGCAGCTATTGTTTATACTATGAAACCCTTGGTAATGTTAGTTTCCTTTCCACCAAAACTTTGATATATGTGGAAAACATCCAGACCTTTGACAATCTTGTATAGTCTACCTTGGCCAGAAAGCTCCATTCAGGTTAATGAGTAATGAATATAAAAATGCACCAGGCTGTCACATCTTCACAGTCTTTACACTGCAAAGTAAGGTAGTATGTAAAGCACGCCAGAGGAACCTGCAGCTGAGAAAACACATCACGCTCGACAAGGAATAATACATCAGTCCGCTGAGATCCCTGGATTCCTCCAAAGGAAACAAAATCAGAGGTTGGCATTAAGCGCAGGAACAGAAACTCAACACAGCATTGAACTACTGAACCTTTCTACAAGAGATGTGTGTGTCTCAGCTCATTCTTAAGTTCTTACACAGCAATGTTAGAGAGCCGGGACAGCACTTAGGTATTCTATATTCCTAGTTATAAGAGCCACTTTATGGGTTTTTTCTCATATAGTGGTAGTTTTCCTCACTTCACCTCTACCAGAGAGTCTTTCATGTTCTCACATACAGTCTCACCACTCTTATACGCCACACCTGAATGTGGAATGTGCTGTGGCCTAGCAACGATATGATGGAAGGAAACTCCACACAGAAAACAGTCTTGAATACTATTTCCCATGAAGTGTGGCCATTTTTATTAATCATCAAAGAGATGACATAAATCGACTAAGGTTCCCGTATAATAGGCTAGTTCTAAACACAGCTTCCATGGCCATAGGAAAACGCCAGGCACCACAAGCTGTAGTCTCACAATACAGAACGGTTCTGTTTTAATATATAAATAGACAGATAGGTAGATGAATGGATGGATGAATAGATGGATAGATATGAGATCTTTCATAACAACATAAAACAGGACGAGACATGTACAATGTCTGACTTCAGATCTCCACACTGCTCTGCATTTAAGCAGGAACAATGCATTAATCTTATAGTAAGGTTGTGGATGATGTACCCCTCCATACATAGAGGAATGCATGGTGCAGGTCACCACACACTTAAGTAAGCTATTGCAGCATTCAGTTCAGAGAATGCTGGAATTGCTTACGTTGGATCTGGTCCTCAATCTGGTCCTCAATGTCATGTATCTCCACAGCTACAGGTACATTAAAGGTGCCCACAGTCATATTTGCAGGAGACATGAGGTTAAAAATCATTGCGCGTCTGGAGGATGCAGGGCTTATAAAAACTAGGCAGAAAAAGTGGTCAGGTTTAAGTAGAAATGAGGGAAAGGTCAGGGTTAGGCAGCGAGGGGGAGAAATTAGGGTTAGGCAGTGGGAGGGGAAGATTTGATTTAAGCAGCAGAGAGGAGTTAGGGTTAGGCAGTGGAAAGGGGAAGGTTAGGATTACGCAGCAGTGAGAGGAAGATTAGGGTTAGGTAGCAGCAGGGCCGGACTGGTCATCTGGCAGTTCTGGCAAATGCCAGATGGGCCACTGGAGTGATGGACCACTACCAAGTGCTGCTGGAGAGCTTCAGCCATCCACCAATCAGTGTGCTGACATCCATTCGCTGACTGGCTGCCAGCTAGAAAAAAAAGAGGATAATATCAGCAGTCTGATTGGTGGATAGCTCTAAGTGGGCCTGTGTGCATTAAATGCCAGGGCTGATTTTTATTCCCAGTCCGACCCTGGGTAGCAGGGAGGGTTAAGGCTAGGTAGTGGTTAATGGAGGGCTGGGGTTAGTCAGTGGGGATAAGAAGGTTAAGGTTAGGCAGTGTGGAATGGAGGGTTGGGGCTAGGCAGCGGGGAGGGGGGTGGTTAGGGTAGTGGAAGAGGATGTTTAGGTAGTGGCAGGGGAGTGTTAGGGGAACTAGTTGTGGAAATAACACCGCACTGGTAACCGAACAAAATATAGAGCCTTAAAACTTATCAAATCACCAAAAAATAAATTTGATGGCACTCCACTACATACTTTGTGTCATCAACAAACAGTAAGCCCTATAAAAATGTTTTGTTTTTTTTTCAGACTTGGTCAAAGGTAATAATGTCCTGCAAGGTAGAAACAGTACTTGGGCTAATTTTAATGAATTCATTTTTATACCTTATAAACATTTCTAAATCCTGTTACATATATTTAAAAAACTTTTCCAGAATACACAAACACCTCACTCAAGAGTCAAGACACTGCAAAAACTCTCATTCATGCATTAACCATCTCCCGAAATGATCACTGCAATGCCCTCCTAATTGGTCTTCCGCATTATCACTTCCTTTCAGTCTGTATTACATGCAGCAGCCACACTGAACCTCCTTGTAATGTGTTATGCTGTGATTTAATGACTGGAAATGTCTGTCATGTTACAGGTTTGTTTTCTCAGCAAAGCAATGTGTGTTAATAATAATGAATAATAATAATAATAATAATCAATCCCTGCTACGATATATAAAAATGTGCATTGAGGCTGCTTGTTTGCTGTATATGGGGAAGTATATCTATTAAGGGCTCATTTAATAGGGGAATATAGGTTTTACAAGACGTTCGGTAACCGCTACCATTGTTTGGTTTTAATGTAAAGAATCTTGGAGTTTGGGCAATGTCAGTCCCCTGGCAGCAGAGAGGTTAATCGTGTTCAATGCTGCGGCATACTTCATACTTATGCACCTGTTCTCAGCTGACTCCGGCCTCCGACTGCAAATGCAAGACCACAAACTGTGGGTTTTTCTATTGAACCAAAGACATGTTAGCTATATTTAGAGCAAAAGATATTATCCACATGCAAGATCATCCCTTCAACCCCCATTTATAAATTAGAAGAGGATACATAAAGGGCATTTTATCACCTGTACTGAGATAATTGCCTACAGTATAGACTATATTAATGACCAAATTATCCTTAGAGTGGCTTTACTCACATCACANAGTCATCGAAGCTTAAAAAGACATAGATCCATTAAAGGAGAGCTATAGTCAACACAGGTTAACAGGTGCAACAGTTCTTCATCAGTGAATGCAATCTATGAAGTGTGGAGTGCTAGCTATAGAGCCTATGGTGGTCACAAGCTTCTCATTAATAGCCATCATCTGCTGACTGCCATTGATGAATGTTAAAAGCCAGAGAATTGTAACTGGATAAGAATTAGAATTTGTGTGTTATTCCCAATACCAGTCATTTTTCTTTTTTAGTTTTATTTTTTATTTTAAAGCTTGCATTTTTGTCTCTAGAAATCCGATTCATTATCCCAAATGCAAGGTATACTATATGTGCAGGACCAGGGCTACCATTACATATAACTGGGGTGCACGGTCTGAGGGGGCAACACAGAGCCACATCATTGACAATAAATCTGATGGCCGTCACAATGCTAATCAATACTATGAGCAGTCCAAGTACTGTGTGCTACAAAGCTGATGTAGAACTGTGTTTTCAATGACAGTCAGTCAGCTAAGGGAGAAGACGACAGCCAAAACGCCTAAGGTGCCCAGAAATAAGGCACTAGCTCTGAATATATGGGATAATCTTGAACTGTCTGCACTAGACTTTATATAGATTAATATTAATGAAATATATAACTAAATAATATATATAATGATTAATATATATTACATTATCACACATTGAACCAAAATCACTCATGCCTTGCTTTTCAGCCTCATAGCAATTAAACTTGTAGTGAAAGTGGCTCAACTCCTCAATGTAATGGATCATGGAAAGTACTTGTCCTAGTAATTATATATATATATTGTTTAACAATTATTGTGTATTATAGTATATTGTTTTAACAGTTAATATTATATTATACATGAAGTACTGCCTGGCACTGAATATGTACCATTCAAAAATAAATAAATAAATAAAAATATATATACATAAATGTAAAGCTAACATAAGTACATTTCACAATATAACCTTAATAATGTTCTGCTACTTACAATACAATATTAACATTCATCACATCAGATTCATCCACTGAATATAACAAATAAGAGAAAGAAATGAGAAGCATTACAAAAATCAGACATGTATTGATGCCTGACAATGAGGAAGAAAGCTGTATAGATGGAAAGGTAGTGACCCTTTTATAGTAATGATTGAAGGACAGAACATATGAAGCTTTATGCAGCATCCTATCAACAAAATATTTATAAACGACACTATTCGGTGAAGGATAAAACAGGTTAAGGTGCATTAATTTAACTCAAGAAACAGCACGGTTACTGTTCATGTCTTGTTCAAGCACAAGACAATCTTCTCTCTAATGCTGCATCTTTCCTAAGCATTCGTATAAAAGCATTGAATTTCAAGTGTCTAGGTAAATAAAATAAAAACTATTTGATTTCATTCTTTATCTAGTGTACTTGAAAATGTTTCAGGGATTTGAATGTATAAAAGGTGGCTATTTCCATAGAAAATATCTACTTTATTCTTGAGTTTTATTAATGAGATGGCACATAATGAAATTATGTCTTCGCAGCCTTCTTCCCCAATGTAAAAACATGCGGATGCCACTGATATTGAACCTATAGAAATAACGGGCAAGACTTACAAAGATGAAATATGCCCATTTGGAAACGTTTCACTGTTTGAAGTATTTTGTTGTAAAATTGCATTGAAGATTTATTCTTGTATATTTGTTAATGAACTGTAACTAGTTTTATGCTGATCTATAAAGACCCCAAAACAGAGTTAGGAGAAAAAGTACAACAAGGGTATTCGGTTTGCAAGTCCTCTCCATTGGCCTGATCCAGAGATAGAGGGTACGGGTAAAACCGGTGGAAGTGCAGACCTGGGCAAAACCAAACATTAAACTGCAGGGGGGAAGTATAAACTGTGAAAACAGATTAGATTGGAAAGGTCCTAGGTCAACTTTTATTTAAAAAGTAAACATAAAGCTATTGAGTTTGTGAGATGTTTGTGAAATGATTTTGCACCCCTTATTAAGCCATTTTACATACATTTCTAGCAACTCTCAGCTCTCATGGAGTGTATGGCGCTGTTTTGTCAGCCATGAATGGGAGGTGAGGACGTGCCATTGCATATGGCCTGGTGCAGAACATAGTGAGGTATCTTCACATAATGCTATACTTATACTGGGACTTCTTTAAATCAGATGGTCTATGGACTATGATAAACATCTACACTTTCCTGCTTAAATCAGAGTATTAGCTAGGTGTGTGCTATAGTGGGACAGCCGCCAGTAAGTTAACCTTCATGGTAAACTTATTCAGGGTCTGATTTTTGTTCCAGGTGCTTACATTTCTAGCTAGGGCAGGATGGTCGTCTCTCCCAGAATGTCCATCATACTCCTGTATTTTGGGCAATTCTCCCTGTAACCCTGGAGAGTCATCAAATCTCCCAGGGCTGAAGCCGAGGCAGTGATTTAATGTAAATCACTGCGTCCAGCCCTGATCTGTTCTGTGTACGGCCATTACGTCATGTCCATCCATTTGTAGCAATTGTATGGGATTTGCCAATCAGGGATTGGGGCTTTGGGTGTGATTTGCATAAGCCACCCACATACTGTCAGCATTTGGTTTCCCCTGAGCTAGGGTTCTGCTTTAGACCCTCATTAAATATCATGGAATATGCCATCATGATAGCTTGAGATGCGAACGTTCTAGCACCATACCTTCATAGAAGAGAACACAGATTTGTCCACGTGTCAAAGAAAGTGCCTGTACAGAATATGATACTTCTAATACTGGTCATTTCATTAATTAAAGCGCAGGTTCTGATACAGAGCAGACATCGGATACAGATCACCTCCTTCATAAACTCCTGATATATCCCATGCCTGTTCCTCTATGCAGACACAGCATTCCTATCTGGAAGTGACCCGCCATACTGAGGCCTGAAAGAGGTTTTGTTCACAAACAGATCAGATCTGATTCTGCAGCAGGTGTCAGATAACAGCAGTCTGCTAATCCAGCAATGAAGAGTCAATTAGGTCAAACTCTGGCGCTGTGCTCTGGTTTATTAACAGAGAAGTTCATTAATTTTACTAAGTAAGTTCTGCAAAACATACAGGGCCAAGTTTCCTAAGTGGTGCTATTGAAAACACAGATATTTTGATAAGCAGCTATTTAGGAACATGTCAAACTGATATGAATATAGCATTAGCAAAAAGAAAAGAACGTTCACCTTCTAAAGTTGATTGCAACAGTAAATACTAAAATACATTAAGAAAAATGCTGTTAAATTAAAATACTCCTATAGACAGGGACATCATATAGTGGACAAACCATTGCCAATTGATAGGGTCTACCCGCATCTTTCCTATCAGGATCAGCCCATCAGCAATTACATTATTTCATAAAATGGAGTGGTCGGATTATAGGGACAGAGTATTATAAACCCATTTGTCAGCTTTCCATCATAGCAGTCCTTGCCATATACTGTGTATACAAGATCCTTCTTTTCACTGCAAATAAATTCAGAACATCCAGTAAATCCAATTGTGGGGGTAAACCTCTAGTCAGTATTGGTACCATCCACACACATCACTGATGGAAAACCATATTCCACTCCAAAAAATACCACTACAGTCAGAGGTGGCCCTAGGCTTTTTGGGGCCCTGGAGGGTCGGTAATTGCCCCCCACCCCAATCATCCACTGCTATGGGTCATGCATTTGGGATTGGGGTGGGAGCTGTAGTCAGTGGTAGGAGGGGGGACCTGAAAGACTCTATTGGCTGTTGAGTTTTGCCCAATTTGCTGTGGAGTTGGCCGTCTGTCTGGCCTATGCCTATGGCTGCCTCTGACTGTAACAAAACGGTCCCAAGTATAGACTTAGTTTTATGATGATATGCAGTTCCCACACTGAAAATAAACGATTGGATACTGCATTCTGAAGCAGACATACACCTGCTATCTGGATCAGGCCCTTTATGTGCAGATAAGCTACTTAGGAATTGCATATATCAGGCCCAATCCTGACTTTATAACAACAGCTGCTTTACTGTACATGCATTGTCAGTTCGCCCTTTGCATGGACAGAACATATCCATCGGGAGCTGTAGGGATCTTTGTGATACCCCTGCAATGAGAACATCTATGTCTTCATGTGTCACTTTTCGCCTTCAGTGCACCCATTAATAGACTTTCCTATATGGGCAATACTTTAATAGTAGGCAGCAGCCAAAGAACCACTCACCAATCACTCACGAACCACAGAGTGGCAAGCGGCTCCAATAAGGGAGCGAGGCACTAGGTAGAGCCACTACAAGTCATTGGACAGGCATTGCCTAAGACATTACTTGAGGGCAAGTGCATGCATCAGATGTGAAAGGAATTGGTTCCTGCAACCTGGTCCACAGCATCTCCACAGCTCCCATCAACAGTAAATGACAGGGATTGAGCACAGTATGGAGGAGTGCTCCTGTCATCTTCCATCTTGAGGAATTTTACAGGGAGTGAAGCACCCCTCTAAATCGGAGGAGGTTCTAACAACAAGAGCAGACCTGAGGTGGCTTCCAACACGTAAGTGACAGCAGGGGCGCACTGGAGACAGGCCCATTGCATGTTAGGAAACAGCAGCTGCTATTTTATGTGTGATCTCGTCTCAATGCATCTCCCCACGATTTCATCTCACCTGGCTCCTGCAATTTCATTAGCGAGTAGCGGTTTAATCTCCCCATCAAGGTAAATAGAGTTTTAGAAGTGAGATATTTGCCAGCAAAAAACATGCGTGAAAACATCAAATCGATGCTGAGACATTAAAAAAGACGATGACTAACGTGCATAGAGAAGGCAAATTTACCATCTCAATGCTTAGTAAATAAAAATGTATAGACAATTTTATATGCACAAACTCTAAAACATCCAGTGAACTATTGGTTTAGCTGGTTTGCATGCATGCTTTAAGATACATGTTGTAAGGCCAGTGTATATAACATTTTGCATCTAATAGTTGTAAAGACATTGTATTTTTGTTACTTTCATATTCAAACTTGAATGATAATCTAAGAAGATTATCTATTATATTTCATAGTAACCAGCTAACCACTTTTGTATTGAAAAATAATGAAATAAAATGTAGCCGGTAGATATTCTTAGGAGAGGATTTGCTGCTTAGGGTAACTTTTTGTATGCAGGAGCTTGACAAAGACTAAGGAATCACTCTCATCAGTTTTCAAAGCAGTTAATTCTCTGTTTTCTGTATTGGTTATAAATGTTCAAAACGTTATCCCAGCTGAGGCATGTGAACACCAGGACTTCTCTGTCCCGATCTCTCCTTGTTGGAAGGTATGTGTTCATCATTATTAATTGTTGGCTATTATAATATACCATAGGCATTCAATTATGGCTTGATCATTACATGAGCCATTAAAGCAGTGAACTTTAAAAAATAATTGATGCTTGTTCTATTAAAATATGCCACATATGTAAATATAGACCATGGACTCCTTGAAAATTGGGTGATCTCCCTGACTCCCTGAAGTGTTGGTCAATCTCCCTGAAGCTAATTCATTCAAGAAAACATTGTGTTATGATGATAGAATTTATACATTGTGTCCTATTTCTATATAGATAAAGATGTCCGTGGATCATTACAACGTTCTCAATAAATACTGAAAGTGTTTATTTACTGACAATTTACAAACAAACAATAATAATGCTGCAATTTGAAATAGTTCTCATGGCTGAGCTAGACACACCCATGGGTGGAGCTATCCACAGGACACACCCCTTTGGTGGCCCAAGTTACACCCCTTTTGTGCACCGCCTTAATAGTGTTATCACAATCTCCCTGATATTCATTTTCAAAAGATGGCAACATGAGAGGTCATATAATAATTATGAATGCTACATAAATATAAAATACTAAATATATATATTATAAGACTGATCTTTGCATGTTCTGACAAAGCAGTAAGATTCTATGACATTCTCTAGTATGTAATAGGAGAATAAGCGGTAAGACGGATTGGTTGCTATGGAAACATCTCCATTTTTCCATTCATGAAGTGTAGTAAGTTTAGGCCATGGGCTTTGTTACGCATATCGGAAGAAGTGATAATGGTGTACAGTAAGTTATTTTGTCACCATTGTATCCTCATATATCCTGGCTCCAGTAAAATGCATTCTGTGGATTCATGAAAACCTGTAAACCTGTTAATGATTCCTCTGAACCGAATTCCACTGTTCACTATGGTGTTTGTGTTGAAACATTCCCACAAAATACACAACTACGTTAATATTTCAAGTTAACACTTAATGATATAGATTAATAAATAACAGTGAAGTGTTAAGTTGTTTTCTTAGTACATTGTGTTAGCATCTCTTCATACAATTTGTGAACTGTTTACTTTGTAATGTCTACGACCTGTCACAGTTATAAAATGTCCTCAGAGTAAGGTTTGGAGCTAGAAGAACATTGATTACCCCTTAATGTGCTTCACTTTTAGTATGGCACTATCCTTTCATATGTCTTCCCCGGCCCGCTATTCTCTCTCTCTCTCTCTCTCTCTCTCTCTCTCTCTCTCTCTCTCTCTCTCTCTCTCTCTCTCTCTCTCCCTCTATATATATATATATGTACGCTGGAGTAGAGGTTATGTCTCCGCTCCCAGCAAGAAACCTCCACCAGCCCAGACTAGCGTAATGAGGCTGTGTTGCTCTCGCTCAATTAGATAGCAACATGAAGACCTGTCCTATTGGTTTATTGCTAGTCAGTCCCTCCCTTCCACTCTTCCTCAATCCTCAATCGTGTCCCTCCATCCCTCTCTGCCTCAATCGTGT
>JABWIB010000350.1:56142-70022 GCA_016617825.1 Platyplectrum ornatum
TCCACCCTCTCTGCCTCAATCGTGTCCATCCAACCCTCTCTGCCTCAATCGTGTTCCTCCATCCCTCTCTGCCTCAATCGTGTTCCTCCATCCCTCTCTGCCTCAATCGTGGTCCTCCATCCCTCTCTGCCTCAATCGTGTTCCTCCATCCCTTTCTGCCTCAATCGTATTCCTCCATCCCTCTCTGCCTCAATCGTGTTCCTCCATTCCTCTCTGCCTCAATCGTGTCTCTCCATCCCTCTCTGCCTCAGTTGTGTTCCTCCATTCCTCTCTGCCTCAATTGTGTCTCTCCTCCCTCTCTGCCTCAATCGTGTCTCTTCCTTCTTGCCTTGATGGAAGAGGGCGCTAAAAAGCAATGTGCACAGGCGCCATGTTGTCATCACATCTCATTGTGGGACTTCAGGAACCAGATAAATTGTGAACGATGCTGCGAGTAGAAACGGGTCATATTTGACCATAATGTTGTTCATGACTATATTTTAGTAAATGTACACTTTTATTATAGCACTTTCGCCAAGCATAACCACCTCTCGTTAATTGATTGGTGTATTCTCAAGGTTACAATTAGGTGTCAGGCCTCCAATAGTTACCACATACTGCATACTCCTGTCCTTATTTATATAGTTACATAGCAAATAAATGTCCCTCTATGAGTGAAAATGTCTAATAAGGAGGAATAAGGAGCTAGTTTTATTATGGTTATTATGGTATATAAGTTATGGTAATCCTAATATTAGAATAGTGATCCCTACAGACATTCAATTGTGCTTACCCGTCACTGGGATAAACATTACCTTATGGCAATCCTGTAAAAATCCCCTTAACCACTTACCTTTCCGCAATCTATGGTGATGTCCTCCAGAGAAACTTCTATTCTGCTCATGCCAATATGAGCATCTCATTCTTAGAAGAGAGAAGACATTTTATGAGAGTAACTGCACTCTGTGGTGGGCAATAATATAACACTGCCATGGATTGCTGGACAGGGAATAATACATTAATGCTGAGGATAACCCAGGATGATCATGATCAGACATCCTAGTTCACATGTCTTTTACTAAATAATCCCAGATGTTCCATAACATCACCTTGCTAAATGGTTTTCAGGAGTTCAAAGGTGTAACATCAAGGAGATACATCATGGAGCTCAGTAGTAGTGGAATGAGTTCTTAAACTTCTTGTAACTAGCAGAGTGATGGTGGCCTAACACCTGTTCACTGTCATCAATTTAATGTCAAATATCGAATTCCATTTTTTTTTTTTGTTGTTGCAAAAAGTCCAAGAGCAGAGTTGCCGCAATAGGGAAAGCTCGAAGCAGTTGCTTACCCTAATTGTTCCCAGAAGCTGACCTATTCATAGTGTTTCAATTAAACTGTTCCGGCAAACTGTTGTGGAATTATTTTACTGTCAATTAACTGCGCAATTAATTCTTCAATGAAATAGTTACAGGTCATAAAATACCTAAATGAAAATAGGTTCATCTGTAGTAAAAATCATATACAAGATATAAAAAATTGCTTACACAATTTAACATCAAAATGGAAACGATTCAATAAAACATATTGTTCTATTTCTATACATGGTTCACGTTTATGTGTCCCGACTTTTATTAGGGCGTACCAGAAGCACCATACACTTACCCCATGTGAATAAGCAAGACTAGCTGAAAAGAACATTCATTACTGTAAACAGATAATAATCCGTTATTATATTACACTCAGCACACTAATAAATGATTGTAAAAGATATTTAGAAATTAGTAGTAGCGGCTAATGAGTTCAGATAGATCTAATTTATCTCATCTATTCTGAATAGGCCAATTGTACGGCAGTGCAGAAAGCAGAAATGTCAGGATGAAACCATTAGGCAGAAACTCACACTGTTCCATTGCCCTATAACTAAATCAAAACCAACTTTCAGTATTAATCCAACTGTAATAATGACTGTAATTTCAAATTAAGAACATGCTACTGATAATCATTCTTTAGGAAGAAAAGATCTGTCAGAGAGGGGGATCTTTTCAGCTGGGCTCATTAGGGAATTTACTGGAATTCACAACCAATTTAAGATGAGTTGATAGCGTAAATTATGATAATGTCTTAGTTTACAGGAGGTTTAGAGGAAGTTTTACCCTAGTCAGAAGAAAGTGTGTTGCACAAAGCCAAGTAGTCATGCTTCATAACCAAAAGTGATAGGGCATTTACTGAAAAATTTAATAGAAATGAAAACAACGCTCTCCTAATGACGGACACACAGTGCACAGGCATTAATAAACGTAATTACATTATAATAATGTCCTGATTTCTTCAATAAGCAAATCATTTTGCTCCGGGATTATTAATATGTATTTACATATATTTTAGGGCTTGGTTTCTGTAAAAACAAAAGGTATATAATGTATATACAGGTTTACAACATTTAGAATACTGAACATGTAGACAAAGTCTATTAAAAAAAAAGTAACTTTTAAACATGTATAAAAAAATATTCGTAGTAAACCATAGATATACTGTTCAAGGATTGGAGCTTTGGGCGTGATTTGCATAAATCATGTCTTTTACCCTCATCCCCGTGGTACCATTATGTCAATTTCCGACCAACACATAGCCCCATGAAGTTAAAGGGCTCAGGTTGAAGAGGTAGAAGGTAGGCTAACTCTACATTAACTTTCATTATAACATAATAGATCTACGGACAGAGGGAGGGAGAAATGTACTATAAGTATTGTCCAGATATTCTGCATTTAAGCAGGGATGGTGCATAAAATGTTAAAGTAATGTTGTGCATGTGGTTTTCACCATACATAGAAGAATCTGCATTGTGCACACTTACATTATTATTCAACCCTAAAACACTGCCTAAAAGACCAGGCCCAAAAGAAATGGCCAAAATGTGTGTCAGAAACCCTGTTTAAAAGGACTAGGACCACTTCATTGTGACATATAATAACATTTAATGAACACTAGTGGCAAAAAGGATGATAGATAGATAGATAGATAGATAGATAGATAGATANACTGATGCAGATATTTTTATTGTGAAATAGTCCTCATGGCAGAGCTAGACACACCCATGGGTGGAGCTATCCACAGGACACACCCCTTTGGTGCACACGTTACACCCCTTTTGTGAAGCGCTTGTCACAATCTCCCTGAAATCCATTTGCAAACGTAGGCAACCCTGTGATAAATAAATAGATAGATAGATAGATGATAAATAGATAGATAGATAGATAGATAGATGACAGATAGATCGCCTTTTTAAATATTGCAATACAAATATAAGTGTTACTATCTAATTTGGAAGTACATTACCAATTTTGCAGCTTTTTCCATTCTAAAAATGGCTCCATGTATGTCCTCATTGTACATCATGGGCATTTTAAACACAGGTTAGTGGGGCAGATGTCTTTTAAATCCCATTTGTGTTATAGATTAGTTTTCACTCTGATCTAATTTAATCAGAGTAGAAGCAGTTCCACTCTCAGGCCGTGTACAACAGAGATGCTGGATATTGGATACAGACAGTAACACAATGATTCAGGCCACCTACTCTGCCTACGGTATAAACCCTGACCTGTAAATGATATGGACAAAACACTGCCTTGGTAAGAAAGAAAAACAAAAGCTCAGAAGGTTTATAGGACACAAGAAAGATTGTAATAGAAATGACAATTATATTTCCTGTGAGGATTACACTGGTTATCAGTTCAGATACTTTACATAGTAATAGCAATGGCTCAAGGCCTCAGTGTCTCCTTAATGCAGGCTTTAAGCAACCTCTGGCTCTCCAGCTGCCTGGCTAGCAGGTCAGTCTGGGACTTACAGTTCTACAGAATCGGGATATTATAGGTCACCTGGGTCTGTTTAATGTATTTGAACTCTTTTGTTTCCATATTATTGTATTGTCCCTCTATTGACAAAAATAATCACTTATCAATCACGGATTGAATACAAATCAAAAAAGTATTGTAGAGACAGCTGATCGAATGCATCATTCTGTGCATACATACAGTCAGTGTTTGCATGCAGGGAGAATACTTTATTTTTGAATTTTGCACACAGATACTGACCAGCGTTACTGTTACACTGTTATTAGGAAACATCTCTCAACTCTAATACTATTTACAACTAATGAAATTAATTCCCCTGCAAGTTGTGAGTAAGTCAATAGTGCCTAAAGTCTGAATCTGGCCCATTGATTTTTGCACTGTGTTGTTTTCCTATGATTTAGTATCTGTGCTCTACTTGTAGGATTGGGCCATTTTTTAGGGAATCGGGGAATGCAAGTCCTCCTGTCCCCTCTAAACAGTAGCTATCTACAGTGGGTGTATGCGTAAAGGCCATTTATTAGCATCCTGCCTCTCTGTAGTTACAACGCTGACAACAATCCCTAATAACTAAGCACACACTTCTTTCATAGTCATAAAAATCATAGAATTAGTCATTGCTTTGCCCCTTGTCAGTAATGATCTTAAAGAAAATATTTAGACAGCACCTTCATACTTTATTCATATAGAACCATTGTTTTAATGTTTCCAGGGAAAATGACAGATCAGAGATTCCTATGCAGTAATACGTCCTATCAATATTGCATAAAATGACAGTATTCTCCTCTATCAGGTCGGGAGCTGTCAGAAAGCATTAGATTCCTGCAGAGAAGATTACAGCATCTCCAACAGCCAGCTCAGGGCGTATGTGTTCTCGCAGAGGTCCACAGCTTGCAGTTTGACAGCCTTAGGGGTAATTCCTCTACCTATGAGGTGCAAACTTGGATTAATCAGCTTCTAAATGTTGCTTCCATCTGACAGTGAGGTCATTTCAGATGACAGAAAGTGTACATAGCGGCGCATTTCCCCTAGTCAACTGGGAAGCATGTACTTTTATGGCCTAAATGTAGTTTACAAGAGTTCGGGGTTTTGGTAAAAGTGGCGTCATTATGGGATCAAATCAAGGCACTACAACATAAGAAAAAACTGTTTTGATTTATATTAACCAGAGTGTTAGGAATATCCAGATTGGATATTCTCAATACAATTTTAACTTAATCTTTAGGTTGATAAAAACAATTGCATAAAAGATAAAAATTTATTTACTTACAATGTACAGTACTTAATAATAATTGAAATCATCGCTTTGCTAGAGTTTATTTTACCCAGAGCTTAGCCTAATGTACTGATCTCTGCCCACAAGACAGATTTCATTTACAGCCTTCACAGAAAAATCTAAGGGGACCTCTTCTCACAAATAAGGAAGAAAGACACCACAGCAAAAGCACAGCCACTAAAGGAGGTCTAGGCTGTGGGGAGGACAGTGTTGGGTTTAGGCTGCGGGGAATGAAAGGTTAGGGTTAGGCTGTGGGGAGGACAGTGTTGTGTTTAGGCTACGGGGAATGAAAGGTTAAGGTTAGGCTGTGGGGAGGACAGTGTTGGGTTTAGGCTGTGGGAAATGAAAGGTTAGGGTTATGAGGACCATGTTGTGTTTAGGCTGTGGGAAATGAAATGTTAGGGTTAGACTGTGGGGAGGATAGTGTTGTGTTTAGGCTGCATGGAATAAAAGGTTAGGGTTAGGCTGTGGGGAGGANAAGGTTAGGGTTAGGCTGTGGGGAGGATAGTGTTGTGTTTAGGCTGTGGGGAATGAAAGGTTAGGGTTAGGCTGTGGGGAGGACAGTGTTGGGTTTAGGCTGTGGGGAATAGAGCATTATAGTTAGGGTAGTGGATGGCTGTTTGAAGCAGTGAATCACAACCATTCATTAATGACTTTTACTTTCAAAATAATCTGCAGGTGGTATATATTATGGACCAGATCCATATTAATTCAAAAGTAACATTATATGCTTGCAGAGTCGAAACGCTTATTGGTCATGGGATGCAGGGGCAAGCTGGTAACTTTTAGACTGGGGGGGTGGGGTAAGCTTCTCATAGGAAGAAATCACAACTTACCCCTCCTGCGCACTGCCGCACTGTCTCCCTACAAGCTTCCATGCAGTGTAATGACTTTCTGCACTCTAGCGATCCACCAATCAGGCTGCTGATATTCACTGACTGGTTGCCAGCTCCTACTGTCCACCAAACAGCATGCTGATAGTCTTTTACTGTCTGGTTACCAACTAGGAGGGTTCACACTGCTGCCAGCCATTGTGATTGTGTGTGATCCACTGACCACAAAAAGAGCCTGTGGCAAAAAAAGTTTCAAGGGCAAAAGCCCAGGGGGCTGGCCTAGGTGGCAGGGTGCCAGATAGCCTGTCTGCTGATCGGCATGTGCGGCCGTTCAAAGCAATCAACTGGAAGCCTGGAAACCAGGCGGTTGCTTTGTACTGCCACACATGTCGATCCCCAGTCCGCGGCCACAGTCATGAGCTTATGGGCCACTGCTGTGGGCTTGCCCCCCCGGGCCAAAATTTGCTAGCCAGCCCCTGGTCCAGCCCACCCCCTGATACCCCTGGTTCCAGGAAGCATACATGAGGTTTGAAAGGTGGGAAGGGAATGTATAGTAATAATATATTAAGAGCTGCCCTTCCATACGATCCTAACTTCCACATCATTGCTATTTTACACAGCAACAGTGCAGACGTTGTAAGGCAGGGTCCTGCTTTCATAACTCTCAAGGCCACGATGTGTTAGAATCTCATGGCGGTGCCTTCTCTTAACTCTGCTCCCACTGTGATTGGAGCTGTGCATGGAAATCATAAGATAGGAATGAGCTATTGTAACTATTGAAACAATGAAATATCTATGAATTGTGTAATAAAAATCATACTATTCTATTCAAGTCTATAGATGAAAACATAATTAGTGTAATTACCATGTAATGAACAATAATTTAATAGAAAAGGCCACCAGTATTGTACTAGGTGGACATATGTGTTATATGGGAGTGTTATATAACATAATCAGAGGATGTATCAGTGTTTAAACTGTTAAGCACATTTAATAATTGAAATCTGTCTATAAACACCTTGCCAACCGCTGACTGCATCATCACTGTCCTTTGCTGTAAAGAGTAGACCAAAGCTGGACCCTATGCCCTGGGACAAACCACATGTGTAGATTAGCAATGTCCCATACAAGCGCACAGGGATCATATTCTGCAGTGGCATGGTGAGTGACGTGGTCCCTGCAATAATGCTGTTATCTGGCATCGCTCTCATTTGTTTGGGGGCTGATGATAATGGGGTTCTAGTTTTAGTGACAGCTGGAGACCATCAGGTACACTATTATTACACTATTAGTGCAATTCTGGTCCATTTTCATGATAAATCATTTGATATCCCTATTAATACACTTAATCTGTTCAGCTTGTAAGTAATATCACAGAGGATGTGGCTTTTAGGGAGAGACTTGCTTCGAGGACCACCATGAATGAAAGTCAGATTTGGTTTGGAGCTCTTCTGCAGGATTCTTAGATCGATGAATAATTGCAGAGTGATGTGGCTTGTGCGTTCAAGAAATAAAATGTTAAAAGGCTTTGTAAGCATCAGTCCTATGCAGTAATGCTAATAATGCCAGCATTCCCTATAATTACACTGCAGGCTTCTCTGCTGGGAGATATTTCATAAGACAGCATATTTTACATTTAGACATAATCGTTGAATAAAAGTGCCATCATCTGCAGAATGTCATATACACTACTAAAGTGATTTTAGTAACACATATTTTCCTTCTCATAACACAAACAGATGGGTGATTTACTAATCAGAGAGAGAGGGGTGTGGAGATGTGAAGCCAATTGCCATACATTTCCATCTATCAGCAGAACACAGCACCGGGGGAAAGGTTGTTCACCCAACACTGAGTTTACTGGGTATCACATGCCAGGTATATTTAGCAAGCAATCGCTATTCTGCATTTAACATGTCTCTGAAGGTGCTGATCATTTATCAGTTGACTGGACTGAAGATGGGAATACTGTTGACAAATAATAAACTCATACATTGGGTGAGGGGCTGTGGGGTCCACCAGCACCAGATATGGCTTTGTATTATGCTGTTTGGAAGTAGCAGCAGTAGCAGTCACCTAGAAGTAGTCTCTGTACTTATAGGTTGTGGCTCTACATATAAAGTAGATTCGGCATGTGTAAGTCATGGACGCCATCATTCATCCACAATTGTCACACAGCTGTAAGTGCTCTCTTTTCTTTTAGTAGTTTGAGACTCTTCTTGCTACCCCAAAGGTGAGGTGTCCATTCATGAATCGGACGTACGAGCTTTGGGTGCAGTGCTGGAGATGGATTATGGTTTGTGGGGGTCCTGAGGCAACCAACTTATTAAGCCCCCAGTATCTATCTGTAAAACTTAAAAACAGATTTAAATATTTACTTTCCTGTCATTTCTTCTCTTTTGTCTGTCCTCTGAGGCGCACCCTGTATTGTATGTGACGCTGATGCCATGGCAACCTGTACCCCGGCCTGGACAGTGTTTTAGGCACTGTGTAGGTGCCTCTGACAGCTGATATTTATGTTTTACAATAAAGGATTTAATTTCCAGACACTACAGGCCAGGAATGTAACTGCCTCAGTCACCCCATAATGGATCTGGTCCTGATTGTGTCCCTAATGTTTGCTGTTTGTGTCATTCTCCTCATAGACAGGTGAAAGAGTTTTCCGCCTTTGTTAAAACACACCATGACATACCCAAGTTACAGTCTACCATGAGGACACAGTGTAGCAATGCCTGTGCCAAAGCCTCCAGAAATGTGCTACTCCACACAGGGCTGGTGCTAGGTCTCCGTGCACCGTAGTTGAAACAGACCCTCCAACATGACCCATTCCACCAGGTAATAATACTCCGCTCCTGGGCTTTCAGCTGTCACTCACCTGGTTANAACGAACTAACTGATGTCTGAGTAATGTAACAATGGTGGTTACCATAGTAACTGATTGCTGGAAGTTCCAGAACAGAGTATTTTGTACCTAATGGAATGGGTCATGTTGGAGGGTCTGGTTGAGACCTAGCACCACCACCCCCCAACACCCCTTCCCGAGGCTCACATAGGAGAGGAGGGCACTGTCTTTCTAAAAAGAAGTGGCATGCACCCTCCAAGGCTGGCTAATTTTATACATGTCAGGTTATTTTATAACCCAACATGTAAATGGAGAGAGTAAAAAGGTACTTTTGCTGCCCCCCTGGACCCTGAACTTTAGGTGATCACCTAGGACTGCCTAATGGTAGTGCCGGCCCTGACTCAACAGGCTACCCTTAGTCACTATAAGAGTGGTGGGAGCATTAAACTCCGGCTGAGCAAGATAAAATATCTGATGACATGCATGTGACTTGAAAATCAATGAGAACTTTTTGGTAAACCATAAGGCAGACAACTACAAATAGCTGGTGGACAATATCTTAACATCTTAGAAGATTGTGTGGTGTAACATGTCTCTGAAGTTCCACTTCTTTGACTAACATGGGATTTTTCCCAGTTTTGAGGCAGTCAGTGATGAGCATGAGGAACAGTTCCATCAGGACATGTCCAGAAATAGGAAAGAGGTAAGTGGAGTCGAAATATACTGACCGACTGCTGTTGGACACTTAAAAGGGATGTTCCAGAGGCAACAGACATTTTACTGTTACTTTGCCATGTCTGTTTACTGTGCCTCTCATGTTAATAAACATAATGTTAAATGTAAATTTACATCGGGTCTCACTTAAAATCCTTGTGTTACAGACATTATAAGACACGCGGTTGAATGCACTTATATTAGCCCTTGTAAAAAATAATATTTTGTTTTGTTGACATTTTTAATAATATAGTCTACAGTGTTATTCAGAAACTGTATATCATCCCGAAATTGTAGTTTTGGCATGATAACTTTTAATTGATTTTGATTGTGAAGATTTTATTTTAGTAATTGATTGCTGGGAAATGTAATCTCCTGCTACATTTGCTTAGTTGCAGTGGATTCTGGGAGAGCGGTGAGGGTGAGAACTTCTTGTGTGCTTCATAAATAACCATATAGACATATTGCTCAGATTTTTCTAAAAAAAAAAAAAAAAAGTCATATTACTGAAGTGTAAGTTCAGCAATGCGGTTGATAATTAATTATAGTAATGGTAGCACTACAATTAATTGCGGTTACATGGTGAATAATCGTTAAGCTGTTTGTTCTGAGAAGTGAATTAATAACATTGAATTTCTCTGCTACTTCCAAGTGTTTTAACATAAATAGTCACAACATTTAACCCTATTTGTAAAACATATTACTTTCCCCTTCATTCTTCTCATCTGAAATTGTTTATAACACAATACAATGGTTATTGTCTACTGATTTACCATTTTGGTTAACTAACAACCTATAATAACACACTGGAATTAAGGATACAATTGGAGAGTATGGGGGGTTTGGGTTATTATTAATTACATGTTGATATGAGCAGTTAGATGGGATAAGGATCTTTAATTCCGGGGATGTGTGAGATAATAAGGATCCAGGCAGGGCCAGATTATCAATGCCAATGGGGCGGATGGGACTATAGTCCTAGGCCACACACACACATATATGTTATATGGATAAACCTTGGGGGGCTGATCCAGAGTTTGGGAGCAAATATAAGCTGTAGTGGAGACAAGTATAAACACTGAAAACAGAATTAGAGTTGAGAGATGATGTTTCTAGTTTTACATATAAAGCTGTGCAGTATGGGAGCTCTTTTTGCAAAAGCAAATAATTTTTTCTGCATGCAATAACATTCAAATGCACCTCTCACACTGCAACATGAGTTTACACTTGCACCCAAAATAGGTGTAAGTGCCACTCTGGATCAGCCCCAGTAGCTTTCACAATCTGCTCCCACTTACATAAATACATGCGACTTTCTTTGGCAAATCAGACTATGATGATCAATAATTAGTCATATGAAAATGTTACGATTTCTGTCATATTGTTCATTAAAGCAATTACTAAACGTGCCATAAATACAATAATATTGTTGTAGTATTTGGATGCAGGGGTTTATTTTATGACGGTATTATTAATTATTGAATGCCAGCTAGCACTTGTACTTTGGCTTGTCAGGTGTGTAGTAATCTCACATAACAACGATAGTTCCCCTTATGAACTACATGGGTTATTATGTGATGAAGATGTAAGGAAAAAGCTCCGTGCCACCGCTATGTCACTTCCAATCAGTCAGCAGCTATACATTCCCATGATATATTTGTTCTCAGTGTTTAGAATACATTACGCTGTATCTTATTATCCTATTATCCAGAGCTATTATAGCACTCAATAAATGTCATGTCAGCACATGTGGTAATCATTTTATGTGGCATCCACTCAGACTGAAGCTCGGAGATGGTGCGGGGAGAAAATAATGTTTGTAATCAGATCTACTGTATTTTAAGGGCTGTATGAAGTAGATAGAACATCAAAGGAAAACATAGAATATATCGTATGTAAATATATATGGGGAAGGTAAATACAGCAATCACAGGAGTGTTTACATATGAAATAATATTTGCAAACATTGCAAACTCTTATATCTAAATAGTCTCAGCAACCTCACATAACTATTTATAGCCAGGGTTGTATTAGACGAAATTCCCTTAATCCATAGCAGCTTTGGAAAGATTTCCTTCCTGTGAGCTGCATCAACTGCTTGTAATGTGTGTTTATGCAGATCAACGTATCTTTCATATGACTTCATACCTTTACACATATTCATTTTTAAAAAATGAAATTATTATTAAATATTGAATGCTTAAATTTCTCAAAATGCAAGCGGTACTGTTTAGAGTTTAGACCTCACTATGTTTCAAAATGAAAAGACGTTGGCGATGGAAAATGAGAGAGATGTTGCCCATAGGAGGAGATGTTGCCCATAGCAACCAATACTAGGGCCTCAATTTACTAAGCAGGGAGATTGCATTGAGATTGAAAAGGGGGGATGTTGCCCATTTCAACCCATTGCATATTCAAGCTCACATTAGCCAGTATGTACAATGAAACTGAGAGCTTGAATCTGCTTGGTTGCTATGGGCAATAGGTATAGAAACTGGGATCCTATTCTAAAAGTTTTGCTACCAACCTACACTCAACATGAAAAATATAATATTAAAAAGTTTGTAAGTGATAGTGTCATCTTTTTATTACAAAGTCTATCACTTAAAAATAACGAAAATAATATTTAAAAATGAAGCATTGGCAATGGAAACGATAGCCGATGCATATGGGTTCTCCGGGTCGTTCTTCTGCATACGCATCAACACTACATACTCATCACTCACAATTAACTATGAATTAAATAAATAAATGAAATTAAACAAGACAAATATATATATATATATATATATATATATATATATATATATATATATATATATTTTATTTTTTTTAAATACTTCTATGGACGATGCTGGCTGGCTCGCGATGCGCTTGAGAGACCCTGCAGCAGCATTGATCACAGTGAACAGTGCTGCATTTTAAATAGAGCCCATTATCTTTTACAATTCATTTCTTCATCAAAAACATTTAGTACCTTATATTTATCTTATATTTTTATATCTTATAACAACCACCTTAATACGGAAACTTTTAAACATTTCATTGATTTTTTTGCAGTAAATTTCTCAAAAATACCTCTTTTGGGGAATTTGAATGTAAGAGTGTTTATGTATGTGATGTATATGTTATTGAGCTTTTTGTGTTTATCTTGTTTAGCGATCAAGTGTCTCCAGCTATTCAGACATTTGTTTGGTCATATGCAGTATCAGAGAGAGCACAGAAAGGATAGGACCCAGTATAAGCAGTGGATTTGTGCTTCAACTGTGGAAAATGTCCATGTTAGGTTTAGGATTATATTGATTTTATACGTCTTTAACTATGCATTTTTACTTCTTGTTCTTCTTACTTCATGGTGTCTGGGTCTAAATTTACTAAGCGGTGAGATCGCAGTGAGATTGAAAAGTGGGGATGTTGCCCATAGCAACCAATCAGATTCAAGCTCTCAGTTTCATTTTACATACTGGAGAATGTGACAGGTAACATCATAGGCATATCTGATATACAAACATGATGGTTCCCCATTTCTATTTTGCAAATGTAAATGTACGTCTGCAACTATGTAAGTGTGTAAGAGCATTGAATAGTTTTCTGATGTGACATGTATGTCAGAGGCAGAAGCCCAATGTGTTACCTGGAGAGGGCTGTAGAAATGTCATTGTACTAAGCAAAGCATGATAACAATATCCAAATAAAAGCTGCATCAGTCCAACTGAAACGTGCAACTTAATCACTATTATAAAGTCTTTATATTGTTTCATTGGATTACATTCTGTCATGTTACACATATAACTATAATATGTTACATAAGTGGGGGTGTATAGGGTGGTATGCCATACACTTTCCTCACTAATTAAGTTAACACTGTAAATCCCCATTCACTTGTTATTATCCAATCCACTGCAATGCAATAAATCACTATACCTAATTAATGGGGCAATTCTATATACAAAAGGTATAAATAAAGCAGCCAGTTCCTATGTTTCCTATATACATCATATCTTTATGCCTGTTTATAAATCTACCAAATATGTCTATACATATAACTTGAACATGAAATTTGGTGTCTATTACACACAGGGACGTTTTAAGGGACGGACGACCTGTGAAATTGCACATGGTGCACCTCAAGTTGTTTATGGAGAGGGAGGAGCGCTGCACCCTGCTAGGCAACAGCCGGGACCAGAAGCAGCCAGGACCATGCCATACACTTCCTTCCCATTATTATTATTATTATAACTACTACCAATATTATTATTATTATTACTACTATGAATATTATTAATACTATTATTATTATTATTACTACTACCAATAATATTTCTACTAATATTAGTATTATTATTATTACTACTACCAATAATATTTCTACTAATATTAGTATTA
>JABWIB010000350.1:102815-121360 GCA_016617825.1 Platyplectrum ornatum
AGACTGTAATAGAAGTCGATGGGGATTTGTAGTTTTTCAGAGAAGTACCGGTATGGAATACCCCAGAATACCACCCCCTGTTATTGACTGTAAACAGATGTGAAGTATGTCAGATGTGAAGTATCGTGTCACCATTAATGTGTAGATAAAACTATTTCACTATTAGCTCCTCATTCAAATATACAGGTATGTCAAGGATTCCATCTCAGGGATGTGTCTGATTAACAGTAAAACAACAAAAAAAGGAAAATAACTTGTTCATCAACATTATGATATTTCATGTTGCTGGTTGACAAAGAAAGTTCACAGCCTTATGAAAATAAAAGAAAAATGACAGATCAAGATAGAATATTAGATTGTGACTTTCATTCTTTCACGTCCACAGAAGTTTATGGAACATTTCTACAGTACTTTTACCTGGATTATATATCAGCCTATGTTTTATGACACATATATGATATGAAAGCTGTTCTGGACGCACTGTCATTGAACAGGTTAATTTACCTTGATAGTGAAATTCTCCCCTTATTGCTTGTTTCCTTCATGTACTTCCTGTATCTATACAGGCAATAAGGCTATACTTTAACTATAGCGGCGGGGTGAGGAGCAGATCCCCAGTGGGAAGTTTATGAGATAGGAGGCAGGTTAGGCCTCTAAAGTAATTGTAGAGAATGTCTCAAAGGTGCACAGTGTGAGCTGTGGATAAGATCTACTATCCTCAATAAAGAAACAACAGTTTACTATGGCAACCAAGCTACCACAGGCTGAAGACAGAAGAATAAACCCCATTTATAATCTCTACTTTAGGGGTGACATTTGCTTGTGAGCAAATATCCCTAATTTCCAGACAGTCCCTGGTTTTGACATATTGCCCCTGGAAATGCATCTCCCTGACAACTTTCACTCTTTCAGTATTAACCATATATATATTATAAAATAAAAAAGATATGCAATAAATAACACTCTATAGTTATTATTGCACTTCTAATGTATAAAAAAAAATAAAAAATATAATGGAGATGTTAGCATATACACACATTTTTGTTATTGATATTGTGATATTCTTGTAATAACAGTGTCCTATACACAATAACTGACCTATAACCTGATTATTTTAATTCCTCAGTTAGTAATGACTGTGATACATATGTGTTCTCAGTGTTCCTCAGTTAGTAATGACTGTGATACATATGTGTTCTCAGTGTTCCTCAGTTAGTAATGACTATGATACATATGTGTGTTCTCAGTGTTCCTCAGTTAATAATGACTGTGATACATGTGTGGTCTCAGTGTTCCTCAGTTAGTAATGACTGTGATACATATGTGTTCTCAGTGTTCCTCAGTTAGTAATGACTGTGATACATATGTGTGTTCTCAGTGTTCCTCAGTTAGTAATGACTGTGATACATGTGTTCTCAGTGTTCCTCAGTTAGTAATGACTGTGATACATATGTGTGTTCTCAGTGTTCCTCAGTTAGTAATGACTGTGATACATGTGTTCTCAGTGTTCCTCAGTTAGTAATGACTGTGATACATGTGTTCTCAGTGTTCCTCAGTTAGTAATGACTGTGATACATGTGTTCTCAGTGTTCCTCAGTTAGTAATGACTGTGATACATATGTGTGTTCTCAGTGTTCCTCAGTTAGTAATGACTGTGATACATGTGTTCTCAGTGTTCCTCAGTTAGTAATGACTGTGATACATACAGTATGTGTTCTCAGTGTTTCCCAGTGACTATGGTATATATCTTACCTGCACAGGTTCAGGGGTGAGTTGTACTACATGCTGGAGCCTCTCGCTATGATGATGTCTTGACTCTTCCTCATACACAGCATCTCTCTCGTGCTGGGGAAGCCCCAAGAAACGACGAATGGTGCATAGGTTCTCCCATAAAGTGCGGTTTTCTGGGCTTGGATTTTCCTTCCAGCGGAGAAGTTCACACAGCCAGCCCTACAACAAAAAATCAAAGGAAGTGAAATGAATCCGTTTTCAAGTGAGAATAACAAGCCAAAAAAGGACAATGCCAAGACAATAAAGTCTTTCAAGCATAGCAATTCATCCACAGATATATAACAATTGGATCTGTAACTTTTTTACAGATTCATTCACTGTCTGGGAAACAATATTATCAATATTTTAATTGCACGAATTATAAACTGGGCCTAAATTTACTAAGCAGGGATCCAGTATATAAAATGAAACTAAGAGCTTGAATCTGATTGGTTGCTATGGGCAACATCCCCATGTTTCAATCTCCCTGCTTAGTACATTAGACCCTGGCCTTAAAACCTGTCTCTGTAACCAAAACCAACCAATCTGCATGTGCCTACAGACATGATGGGTTATTGTGTCTCTCACAAGCCTTACCTCATGCTCAAATCACAGATATATTAAAAGGTTATAATAATTACTGCTTTGACAATAACCACAACATGTCATATTAGTATTTTCTAATGCCCCTTTTCGCTGAATATTGTTTTACAATAACATTCTGTATTTATGTACAGTGCACATCTAAAACTGGTCTTGTGGATAACTTAGTATAATGAGATATCTGAGGCTTTGTTACAAATAAATAATTATAGGATAGGTTTGATGTTTTACAGAACACGTACAATTCACTTAATTCCCTGAAGCTGGATCATCATTTATTTAAAATATGTCTTTTGGAGATTTGTGATGAGGTAATGATCCAGTGAGGCCTGCTGTCTATGCACAGAAATCGCCTATGACTGGTTGTTCATTTAAGAAGGACGACACAAGTGTGTGTTTGTGTGATTTTTCCATTTTCTGCTTATGAAACAGGACAGAATATGGGCATTGTAACAAATAAGGTGCGAGTGTAGACCTGGACAAAACCAAACACTAAACTGCAGGGGGAGGAAAGTATAAACTGTGAAAATAGAGTTGAGAGGTAAAAATTTCCTAGCTCAAGTCTAATTTACAAATTAAACATAAAGCTTTACAGTTTGTAAGATTTTATTGTATATAAGCAAACTCTCACTGAGCTTTCTTATATAAGAGAGGGATTTGTGTCAATTATTTCATGTAGTGTTATTTTGGAGAATGACGTCCCTAACAAACACATCATTGTTTAAACAGAGAATCAATACCAATGACACGATTCATTGGAATAATTATATATCTATTGAATAAAACCATTGGCCATCTGATATATGGTAAAACGGTACTTTTGTATCTCTGCCAATATTTGTTTCACGTCCACCTTTTATTTATCACCTAAAAGTTTCAAAGTCAGAGTTATGGAAATAGTATCACATTCCAGCACTGATGCCACATTCCTGGTAAACGGTTGCAGCTTTGTGCTTTGAAGNCAGACCAGACATTTAACGCAAGATGTTACATGCCTAAGTGCACCCCCCCTGTCTCTACAGTACGTCAAATCTATTCGATAATCGCAGCAATGTTATCCTGCGTATTACAAACAGAACGATTAACTCTTGAACCTCTAATGCCCTCTTAGTCCCATCTCCACCCCCACCTCTCTCCCCAAACATAAATAGGGGGGAAAACTGCAAGATTTGATTATCTTCGCTGTATCGGCCAAGGCAGAAACACCAGCTGTTCTTATTGTGCCTCGTCTTCCTCACGGCTCCAATGTTAATAGCCTGATCATTCCATTTTCTCCTTCCACTGCCGGCTGCACAGCACTGAGAAGAGACAGAAAGAGTTCCTGCCCATCTGTAGCAGCTGTAGGCATTGAACTGTAAAGGCACTGGGGATTTATCGGGTAATCTGTAACACAAGACTGCCTTGTTTTTACAAGAGAAAGGCCACATTTGCACAGACCTGCTCTATCCTCAATGAGGGAAAGGATGAAAGATGTTTTAGAAGTGTTTGGGAGCCTTCAAAGAGGTGACAGCAACTTCTGTCAGCTACAGAGGTGGTCATCAATGGATGGTACTTCTCAGTCAGAAGCAAACGCCAAAAAATAAAGAGCACGTTTAAACTGTGGCACTGTAGACAATTTAAGAAAAATGTGTGTATGAAATATAGAATGAGAATGGAGGCCTCCTAGTTGAAAATATAAATAGCTTTTTTACATATAACTCTGTTTATTATCTGTGTGCTATATGCAGTACATAGCACTCGCCTTCTCAAAATAATAAAATAACATACATGTAAAAATGCGTTTGCAACCCTTGAACCTTGAATTGTGTAATGGGCTGCCTGGGAGAAATGTACAATGTACTGCCTTTTTGGTTTCTGCTCCAAATTTTGAACTATCCAGAAATCGGATGCAGGAAACTATAGGNTCGGGTTTGGCCTCAGGTTTTGCCCGTTGGCTGTAGACAATATTGGTGTTATATGAAACTATTAAAGTGTGCACACAGCAACGGGCCACAGATTACTCATTCTCTCGGTGTAGTTGTGAATTAAGTATATGTATATATATATATATATATATATATATATATATATATATATATATATATATATATATATATATATATATATATATATATATACACACAAACACAAATGTATATACACATTTAAGAGGAAGACATTTCAAGATTACAAAACTAATATCTATATAGTTTTATATTTTTATACTATATCAACATTTTCTATAGGTGAATGGAGCTGCAAAGAATAAACATTAATATTCAATATTAGATAAATATATTTTCTGTACATCTACCCCAGTTTATATTACGGACGAAACGAAATCCCAGAAAAAGCTGTCTCGGTTTCAGCCATATTGCTGAGTGTGTACCCAGCTGCTGGAATAATTAGCTTATGAATGTATCAGCTGGTTGTGTGATTTTTATAAATAATAACCAACCTGCAGAGCAGAAACACTTTCATGAGCTAATATTAGCAATCATTTGCACGGTAATTGGCCAAGTTATAAATCTGCCATATGGATGAGTACAGAGATTTTTAGATGCAAAGAGGCTGTCAGGCAAATATCCACAAATATTAGGTCTAAAAAGTATAAAATATCAACACAAATATCATACATCACTCTATCATAAAGAGAGACAGCTATATATAGAGAGAAAGAGAGCGAGAAATATGAGTGAGATAGATAGATAGATAGGAGATGGATAGATAGATAGATAGATAGATAGATAGATAGGAAGGAGATGGATAGATAGATAGATAGATAGATATGTGATAAATAGATGGATAGATAGATAGATAGATAGATAGATAGATAGATAGATAGATATGCGATAGATAGAGATATGAGATATATAGATAGATAGATAGATAGATAGATAGATAGATAGATAGATATGCGATAGATAGATAGATAGATAGATAGATAGATAGATAGATAGGAAATGGATAGATAGATAGATAGATAGATATGTAACAGATGGATAGATAGATAGATAGATAGATAGATAGATAGACAGATAGATAGACAGATATGTGATAAATAGATGGATAGATAGATAGAAAGATATCTGAGCTATAATATCTGCGTAACATATACCTGCATATTAACTGATTTTCTCTTATTTACTATAAATACATTTTGATTTTGATTTGGTTTTTTATTACACAAAATTGACAAAAAGATGGCATGCCTCTAAGGACAACTTGTTATGAGCTCTGATAATAATTTTTTTTTTTGGGGCAACAAGAAACTGCACGAGTTGCTTTGGTTACAGATACGAAGTTGTCCGTTGTTTATAATTCTGCTTAAATAAGCATTACCTCCATGTCTGTACAGTTCACAAAGTCACCGTCATACAACCATATATTACCAATGCACATAACTCGCCCCTATAGTGTTCATTAGTTTTGCCCTCTTAAATATCAAAAGCTTTGGATTTTTGTTCTAGTATAAGCAGGCTGAAAGCTATGCAGGAACCCATAAATCTCCATGGTGTGATCTTAACAAGGAGTCTTGCAAGTGACAGCAAGATAAGAGAATGAGGAAGGTAAAATATGTCAAGTTAAACAAATTTACTTTGCTTCTGTGGTAGAAAATATGAGTGGGGTTGCAATCTGACACATTGGTATTTCTCACCTTGAGAAAGGTCTAACTACCATGCTGAGATGTTTGCCTGAGTGTGTAAGAAATGAAGGTGTGTATTCAGACGTTCAAAGTCAAGGTCAAAATATTTTATATTCTTTTTTCTCAGCCTCCTGGAACANCACCGGTTGTTTATCAGTCTCATAAAATAGCTACCTGCGGGGCTGGCTGCAAGGAGCTACTCCACAATGATCATGGGGACACCATTTACCTATGCAGGTCATCTTTTCATACACCTAANTAGNTTCCTTTTATTTCCCATTCAAAGCNTGGGTAAAACAATCCATATATATTATTGTGTGATCTCCTTTTCAATCTTTTTGTCAGCATTCAAGTCCAGTGTAAAATAATGTAATCTGAAGATCAGGCGCAGGCTGGCAATGTTTAGCCGGGGGACGGGGAGTTTCTTATAGGAAGACNTAGTAACTTACCCCTCCTGTGGTGNTTCCCCAAGGTAGGAGAGAATGGCTGTCAGCAGTATGACTGGTGGATAGCCCCAGCCCAAGATCTTTGCCTNCGTCTCAGCTAGCCCCAGAAAGTCCAGAGCCACTGGTCCCAAAAAGCATTAGGGGCAATGGCCCAGGGGGCATGTCCCCCTGCCGCCCAGACCACCCTCCCCTGAATAATATAGACTATTTCAAAAAGTTTTNTGTATTGCTAACCATTCAACTTACAAGCATGGATTTGCAAAATATATGCCCTGGTTATGAATATACTATATAATGTAAGTACCGACCACTTACAAGCCAGTGTCACTGCCTGGACAGAACAGATTGTGTACAAATCAGATTGCACAAATGCAGAATGGTACGATATATGAACCATTCACATGGAAAAGAGAGGAATGTCAGAAGTCTGGATCCAGATCATTATCATTACCAATCAAGAGAAATCTATTGCAGTATCTTTCCACTGCGTATGATTGTATGTTGTATACCATGGAAACAACAACAGACAGCTTTGCCTGATTAAATAAACACATGGATAGCGCACACTGAAGGAAGATAAAAAATAGAGAAAAACTGACAAAATTAGACAATGACTTGTAAATGTAGAAGAAGAGCGTATAAAAGTCAATACATGAACCCATCTGAAGGCACTTCTCAAGGTAGTTCGGAAGTCACGTGAAGTGCATTCATTATTCATGTGGGATATTTACACATTTCTGTACAATTTCAATGATTTTAGTATTTGAACATGACTGATAAATATTTAATCAGATATGACAAGCAGTTCTGACCCCCATGTACCAATCAATGGTTGAAGTGGAAATTTATAACTGGTGGTATGGACATTTAGAAGTGGAGGTTTGGAAACATATAAAATAAAAGAAGTTAATGGATATTTATAGTTTTTCAATTAAATCGGTGAAAGAAGTGATTGTATGACATACCCTCGTATACACCGCTACTTCGAGTCCTGGTACGAGTTATTAGGGTGGATGCAGGGAGGTGGAATATGCAATCCTGTCATCTATTANTAGCCCACATTGTGACAATGAGCTGGATTCAGACTTACATACTATTGAACTTAGAAGAGAGTGGGCAAAACTATGTTGCATGCAGGGATAATACTTTGCTTTTGCTTAATGCACAGATACTGACCAGAATTCACTGTTATTAGACTTGGGCTAAAAAACATTCTCTCTCAACTCTAATACTGTTTGCAACAAATGAAATGTACCTCCGCTGCAATTTAACATGGTTTTGCCCACTCGCTCGTAAGCTCAATAGTACCTAAGTCTGGATCCAGTCCAATGTCCCTGGCTATTACCACGGTCCTTGTAATAGTTGGTAACCAGAGAAATCAATAAAATACTAGTAATTATGAGTGGAGTCCTGTAATGTATCACAGCCAATTTTTAGGGGTTAACCAATAGCTGCAGGAGGATCTATAAAGGACACAGTACTTTTGATTGCGGTAATTAGTTCAAACAATATATTTAACACAAATATGATTTATATATAATAAAGAATCACATATACATACCTCCCAGTCTTCCCGCTTTTGCGAGACTGTCCTGCTGTCACCCGCTAAGATGACAAACTGCCAGGCATTAATGTGTTTTTATCACTTTGAATGGAAATATTTTCCGCAATCGTAATTGCGGCGTCAAAAGGGGGCGGGGCTTGGATGGGGCTTTTACTGGTCTGGGGGCGGACTTTGTGTCCCGATCTCCCCTGGACAAATGTTGGGAGGTATGCATATATGCAATACAATACCAACCCATTCTGGCAATTGTTATAGAAAAAAAGAAGTTATGGGAAGTAAGGAACAAATTCCAGGAATATAAACGGATGCCCAAAAAGCCATAAGTCATTATTTCAAATGAATAAAAGTGAATGTATATTAGGGCAAAGACTGTGGTTCTTTGTTTGTTAGGGTAGTCTCATTAGATAAACACTTTCCTGCTTAAATCAGAGCAAGTGGGAAGTATAATTATCTTATTTAATAATATGGATGTTTAAGTGTACAGGAAATAATAGCAACCAATTATTGTCAGTGCAAGGTTCAAAATAAAAGACATCTGGTGGATATGGTTTGGGTGCAGATTTATACCTTTAAGCAGTATTAGATGCCTAGAAGGTAGTCTTATTTTGTGCACGTTGTTTAGGTTAAACATGACAAACTGAATGTACGGTCGGCAAACAAACACTGCACTGCACAAGGGGTTAAACAATGTTCTGGTAGCCACCGCTTGCTGCCTTGTATAGAAGCCGGTGTCTTAAGCAGACATAATGCCAAGTGTGTGACCCACAACTCTTGCTAAAGTGGCCCATAAAACCATCCATTACAGGCTACAAAACTTTGATATTCACATGAGGGGAAATACAGAGAAAAAAGGGCACGTTTGCAAAACCAATTGTGCCGTTTTTCACATTTACTGCACGTTTTCCACATATGTCATTTATTACACAGTGGAAAACCGTTAAATGCACAGTAGTTTTGCCAAGTAGCATTATGCATTTAGCAGTTTCAGTCATTTAACAGTTCCAGCCCTCATTATATTTTGCCATGTGGTATATAGGGGGTTTGTGTGTCTATTCATTTAGAAGCTTAAGTAGGTTCCTCGTGGTTACTGCTGCAATGCATTTCACAGCAAAGCCTGAAGACTTACACAATAAGGATATGGTCCACAGNTATGATAACACATATACCACTTATATCATAGCGCATCACCAATATTAGTCAACTTCAAATCCCATCTCAATTCAACTCCAGTATGTAAAATGAAACGGACAGCTTGAATCTGATTGGTTGCTATGGGCAACATCCCCACTTTTCCAGTTTACAAAATTTAGGCCCCTGAGCTGTATCCCAGGATCCCTTCTGAGCAGAGAAAAAAAAAGAGTTGCAAAGAATGGGTTAAAGTAACATTTTTCAGGACTGCCTTCCTGAAGGCCAATAGGCAATCTCCCATCTTCTAACTGAATGAAGTGGAAAACCTCACTTCCTAGTTGTACTCTACATTATCAGATTGTAATGTCTTTGTAGTGTTCTGGGTAACCTTAGGTTACTTATACAGTAACAGTCTGGTAGGGTTTATATAAAACCCTTCTCTTTCGTGTATGCACTAGAGTCCAGTTCTAAACTTTACAGGTAATAATATGGAATAAAAGGCTTTTCAATAGTATACCTATATCAAAAACATTAGTCTGTAGTATAGTCTGTATAGTATCATTCTTTTGTTATGAAAGGTCACGATATTAAAGCCAAACCCTATACTTTGATTGGTGTAGACCATTTTCAGACGCTTTTCGTGTATCTAAAAAATGGTGAACGGTACTAGTTCTAAATGATTACATTCATAAATAACCAACTGATGACATAAAGAATTTAACACTTGTGTACACAGATATTATTTATACACATTTCATAACATAACACATCACACACAGTATATAATCGAGTATAAGCCTAGTTTTTCAGCACATTTTTTTGTGCTGAATGTGCCCCCCTCGGCTTATACTTGAGTCATTGTCCTGTATGATGTCAATAAGTAATCACAGTTTTTTAGGTGAAATTAGGCGCCTCCTCCGCTTATATTCTGGTCGGCTTATGCTCGAGTGTATACAGTACTTTTTTTAAGTGTATAAAACATGTCTGTGGGGTTTTATTATACATATATATATATATATATATATATATATATATATATATATATATTGCTATTTGTTTAGACTGCATACTCATTTGATTAACAAAAAAGAAAATCCTGAAACACTATTAAGGTGGACCTTGATGACCTATGTATTGCAATTGGTATAACTAATTTACCTGACATTTGCATGAGTACTGTGTAGTGTGCTCTAGGTCAGATCAGTAGGAAAGATAAGGTTATTTTTAAGGTCAGAGAAGGAAATACTCACCTATATCAGGAAATGTGACATTATGACAGCTTCGCTAGCAGTGTGGAAAAGAATGAAATGCTTCCCTGAGGGTCACATGATGCTCAGCAATTCTAAAGAGTTAAATGTAAGTAGATAAAGCTCCGATTGGCTATATCACAAGATTATTATGAGTTCCTGGGGGATTAGGTCTGTATTTTAATGTGCTGACTATGTGGTCAGTACCGTAAGACACACATATGTGTGTATGTGGGAAAGAAAATAATATACAGTATATTGTTAAAGCATAACTTCCACAACACACAAGTCGCAAGCTTGGCTGGCTGAATAAATGTATCTTTTGTTGTCTGGCTCTCATTATCAGACCACTTGGCTCTGATACCTCCAACATAATTCATCTTAAGCCCCATAAACAGCATCCGTGTGTTCAATACCTTATTTAGAAGATTCCTTTAAGTGAGCTTTATTTTCTCTTATTAAACTTACACAATGGTGGTAACCTTGCCCAAAATTCTGGTCATTAACTACAGCCCGTGAAAAGTCGCTATGACTTATATCTCCCTAATGGGATGTTAGACCCTTATTTAATGTCTGTGAAAGTTTCCTTATTAGACAAGCTTAGGACTATCTGTGAAATTCAAAACAGGCTGTGGTATTATTTATGGTCGCATACTCCATGACCAATCAGGTGTACGGTTCCCATCACAACTAATGCTGGCTGTACAGTTCTCATGGGCCACAGATCTTCCACATTCTATTAGTATCATCTGAAGCTTTAAGGGTTGTGACACTGAGGACGCGTGACCTTAAGAAAGGGAATCCGGAAACTACAACATCATCTTTAGTAAACGTAAAAAATGTTTTTTAAAGAATTCTTAAATGTAATATGCACAATACTGTGTACACGTACACACACTGGGTTTGAAGTTTACTAGTTGCTTAATCTGATATACAGTACATTACATCTCTTACAAGTGGTTTACTGGTATTTACAATAAAACAACATATAAACTTGAAAATATTAATATTTAGTGTTTTCTGTAATATAGACAGAATATTCTTATCAACCTTGGAGTTCTAAAGATAGTAACATGTTTGCTAACTAATGTCATTCAATTCAGATAAGAGCCTAAATTCACTAAGCGGGGAATTTGCTGGGGAATTGAAAAGTGGGGAAGTTGTCCATAGCAACCAATTAGATTCAAGCTCACATTCTCCAGTATGTAAAATGAAAAGGAGAGCTCAAATCTGATTGGTTGCTATGGGCAACTTCCCCACTTTTCAATTCCCCAGCAAATTCCCCGCTTAGTGAATTTAGGCCAAAAGGTGTTGTTTATAAAGTAAATATTTCAGATCAAGTCTCTACATTTCCATGGTATTAATCACAATAGCTGACTAATACTCCATAGCCTAGATTTACTAATTTGTGTTAAAGCCCACAGCCACCAATCACTTCTAGTTCTCTCTTTCCCATTACATACTAGAAAAAGGTCAGCTAGGATCTGATTGATTGTTATGGGTAACATCTCCACATTTCCTTTCTTGCTGTTTAGTCAATTTAGGCCCATGGCCTAAATTTACCAAACTGTGGGATTGGAAAAGTGGAGATGTTGCCCATAGCAACCAATCAGATTCAAGCTGACATTTTTTAGTATGTAAAATGAAACTAAGAGCTTGAATCTGATTGGTTGCTAGGGGCAACATTCCCACTTTTGCAATCCCGCAGTTTTGTAATGTTAGGCCCATGTCTTTTTAAGCTTGGTCACAGCATAATGCTTAGTAGTGTTTTGCACTGTGTTTGGGGTCTTCAGTTTGCTCACCTGACTTTTATTAGCAGCTACTTTGGCAAATAGCGCCTGGGACACCTTTGCTCGTTTCATCTCCTGCTGAATCTCGTCATACACAGCAGATGTGATGGTGACATTGGAAGTCTCTCCCTCCACCTTCACCTGGATGTCGGATGTTGGCGTATTGGAGGGTTTCAACTGTAGGAAGATAGAAAGAAAAAAAAGACATTATAAAAAAGGAAAATGTTTCAGCTAAACCATCTGCGCAGAAATTGTCATTGGACTCAGGGATGATGCCAAACAGCATTAGCTATGGTGGGACACTTCCTGGCCATTATTTTAATCAGGTTAATTGTGATTGGGAATGATTGCAGTTGGGAGAGAGACACCACTTTCTTCATTTATTTACATCCATGCCTAGATTTTACATTTAATGTTTCATAAACTGTTGGCTAGCATCTCATTTAACCCCTTTTCTGTCAGGGCTACAATTTACGTAAGAGGTAAGAGGACATATGACTGAATAACAAAGCCTTACAATCTGTATATCTAATCAATAACCACTGCATAGCCCTGTGCTTGTCATGCTGTGCAGCTTTCACCATGCTCTGTATTTCATCACAGGGTAAAGGAAAGGGTTAAACAGCGCAGCCATACATAGGCAAATACAACAGGATAATGTAAGTATAATGTAAAACACAGACAGAATGCAGGGGATCAGTTGTTCAATGGTAAAGGGTAAAGAAATGGAAATATGGAAATTAATCGCCGTTTTTCCCTATTTTAATTACCAGTTAAAGCAAGATGAGGGCACACAATTGGGAAAACACCATTTATTGCTGCTTTATAGGCAATATTTCCCATTGCCTGTGTGTTAATGAATGTTTTGTGTGAGGTTTCTGCAGACTGAGATTCAAACAAACAGTAGGGACAAAAGGGCGCGTTTTATGAAAATGTGATCGGATGACTCTAGGGAACGAAAGCCCCGGTCAAGCAGTAGCTATTAGTAGGTCAGGTTTGCCGACTCTCCTGAGACATTGATATATGTCATTCGCTGCCTCCAACCCTGATCGGTACAATGAATGGACGGGGCTTGATGACATCATGCCTACCTGATTCCTAGCGCTTCTATGGGTTTTCCGTTCATGGTGGGCTTAAATCATGCCCACTGCCCCCACCCCATGCTGCCGACTATTGGCATTTGCCAGGAGGTAAAAACACTTATTCCGTTATAGGGGGAGCTAATGAGAAACCTAATAGTGGACCATTGAAATTATTCACCATAATGCTTCAGGTTTTCATATATAGATGTATATGTCAGTAGTGCCTACATGAATGCATATAATGACCCGCAATACAGTCAGCCAAGTAATATATGATCCTGGGATACCATACGATCGTTGTTGACCATTTTCCAATTTTGTCCCCATCTTGCAGGGCACTACTTCTGAACGGGTTAACGAGTTCCAAGCAATTGTAGTCTATATGAGGTGTGCAATTCTTTTATTCCCTTCCTATTGTCTGATAAAGTCTTCAGTGCAGGAACCAATTCTCCCAGAAAAAATGAGAAAATGGGTACAGGTCTCTAAATAATAAATTACTACTCAATTTACGGCACTCCCTCATGTCCCTCTCATCCTTTATTAAACATGTACGTATGTCATCTGAGCACATAGCTCCAGCTACGATTATCCTCATTATGCTAACCAGTCGGACACCCAATTTCACCTAGGAAATGAGCGGAAATGAAAAGAGAAATTTCATTTTCGCATCCCAGGCCCCAGGTCGCCTCTGATTTGTGCCTTTAATTTTCTTAAACTGTTATTGTTATTTCGGTATTCTGCCGTCTGCTTTAATTGAATGATTTCTCCCATCAGCTGACAAATCAAGGGCAAAATAAAAGCATTGTTCTGACTGAATGACACAAAGACACATCAGACACCTGTAGACATCACAACAAGAGTAGAAAGGGGTGCACTCTGGGTGGGATTTATTTATTGCCTTCAGTTCAACTTATATCTGTCAACATTACTGCAGGTCCAAAACCTAGTACTGGCCTACATACCCTTGACCAATCACTATGAAGAATGACTGCCCCATGTCCAGGTCTGTCTCAATGTCATGTTAACCCTTTGATGGTGGTGCAAGGGCAGTGCTGTTTCTAGACTGTAGTGCCCAATTTAGGTAATTAACCCTTAACCGGTTTTGTAATTCTCTTTATTACTGTAGTTTATTCAGGTCAGGAACGCATGGTCCGAGACTTCACCGATACCTTGCAGAGGTGGCGTTACTTATGCCTCAGCCAATAAGCTGCCAGGTAAATGACATCTGACTGATCATTTAAAACAAGCATTGCAGCCCGGGCGGACCAGAGAAGTATCACCCTGTAGTGGCAGTGCTTACTACAGCTAATCTGAACCCTGCTCTGTACGCTTAGAATGTACTAATTCTAAAATACAATATTGTGATTCATAATATGATTGATTATAAATTATAAGAATTATGATAACATAACTAGAACACGTCATGGGACAGTTCATTGCAAGTGGAATGCATTTCATGAGTGTATATGTGCACATATGAGACTTCCAGCACAGATATTGATCATTCAGCATTCAGACACCTATGCTGGAAGTCTGGCCATCAATAGGGCAGGAAGAAGTGGGCAACGTCCAGCAAGTAGAGAGGAGGATTTAAATTGTACTATAGAGACTGGGTTATACCCCCGCAGAAATAATAAAGGAAGGGTCTATATTAAACACTATATGCACACCTTGAAAATGCATGTTTTTGTCTGTGGTAGATCAGCTATATTAACCATACAGGTGAAAGCATGTCATGCCATCGCCAAGCTGCACATAGCAGAAAGGAGGTTTGGTTTACCATGGCGATTACCTGATTTTCTATGGTGAAAGGTGACGGCAGTGACTCAGAAGTTTACAGGGAGACAGCATCGATCCAGCACCTATATGTATGTTTAAAGATTCCAACGCAGAGAAACAGGTACCTTAACCCTTCCTGTCCTGAAACCTATTCCTAACCTTCCTCTTCTAAAAGCCTAATCATGACCTTTACCTTCCATTTTTATTAGACCAACCCTAACCCTTCATGTCCTGCAGCCTAACCATAACCTAACCGATACTGTGAACAGGAACCTGACATTTTTGGCTCATTTAAATAGGCTCATTCACCATAGTGCTCAATAGGAATATTTTGTCACTGATACAGTCGAAATTAAGTTGTCAGTTGTATTAGAGTCGGACTGGCAGAAACTTTACTGTATTGGTATTGTATTTGGTCTTGCAGTGCGATGCTGAAAAGACTTGAAGAAAGAGGCAGCAGTAAAGCATGCCTGGAAGTTTTACTGGCAGCTACTATACTAGACACAATCAGCACACCCTGGACACACCCTGGAAATATTATGACATTTAAAAAGGTGAAAAGGTAATTCACCATTTCTACCATGGTCCACTCTCCCACTAAGGAGCTGAGGATGCTGAATCTTTGGCCTGACAAGTAAGGGATCTTAAGGAGACTTCCGAGTGCTGATCAAACTCACAAATCCTATGGAGGGATTTCAGTTTGAATGAATGTGGGAGAAGAGTACCCCAAGGGTTCTCCAGGGCTTGCAGCAGCCATGGTTTGAACAAAAAAACACAATGCATACTGTGGTACACATAAATGTGCAGCTACATGGCAGANCACGCAAAGACCAGATGGGTTTGACATACCTGTGGGACGCGCGATGAGCTGGGGCTGCTGGATGCAGAGGACAACAGGCTTACATTAGGGTTCATGCTTCTCTCCCTCTCGTCTTGATAGATTCGGTCCCTTTCTGCTTCTGGTAAGTTTAAGAAGTTTTGCATTGCCCTCAGGTTTACCAGCAATGACTGAGATGCTGTTCTGGGGTCTTCTTCTTTGCGTAAAATTTCTGACAGCAAACCCTGGTCCAATAAAAATAAAATGTCCAACTTAATTTTATTCTAAATTTAATAGGCATAAGAACATGCTATAATAAAAAAAAAGTATAAAATAGAAGACTATTAATTAAGAAGCAATTAAGAAATGACTCCTAAAAGTTATGTACCAAATGGATAAACCCAATTCCAAAACCAAACCATACAAATCTATAATAAAATGGTTACTTCAAAGCAAAACTGGCTAATCCAAACTAACTCAAACTTGCCTAGTGACATATATACTGATACACACACACACACATATATATACATATATACATGCATTCATTCAAGTATCAGCAGCACACTGGGCCTTTGAGGAGCTTTGTCATGAGTTGGACATATTCTTGGAGGTATGTTCTATGCAGAGCAGCAGTCTACAGGTACCGTATAAACCTGCCAGTGGTGTTCACCGCCATATAAACCAGAGGGGGGATGTAGTATATAACTACTACATCTTCATATCCATGACCCCAGCCCCTTTGTGGCACCAACTGTCCCTGCCCTGACTCCTAATGTTGGGAAATATACATGAATAGGTGATTTATTTGACAATNTAGCTTTACAGTGTTCACTTTCTGGCACCCAAGCTATTCCCATGGGCAAGTTCCTACTGTATCTTAGTGGCCGACTCAATTCAGCTTCACGTCTTATTTTCTCCATTACGTCGCGTATTAAAAAACGCAAGCTTTCTATACCATAAGAGACGGGAAAAGGCGCACATCGCTCTTTTTTACTGTTTTCGAGCGGGATTGAATCGCCCCTTAGCTACAATATCTGTTTAAAGACAATACCTAGTAAGTCCAGCAAGCCATGGTGCTGACATTTTCTATGCCTGTCAGAAACCAGTATGTGAGATGGTTCAGTATTCAGCTTCCAAATGAACTAGAAATCAGAAATAACCGCATTCTTTTACTATGATTAGAATAATTCCATTGAAAAGCCTGAAGACGAGGAAATATGTTATATTGGTGACTGAACAATGCTGTTCTATGACTAGTGAGATTATAATGAAATATTTTGTGGCCGCACCTTTCTTGGTAAATACCTTACTTAAAACATTTACTTTATTCATCCCACTATTCAATTGTAAACTAATCACCCCCATCCATATCTTCTGGTAATGAAAAACCTAGAAAATCCAGCATATTTAATCTCCTTAAATAATATAATAGACATCATTAATGAAACACTGGCTGATTGGTATTATTTATGTCAGTCATATACCGTCTCTGATGTATAATAACATCACAAATGGCATTACTTCCTCTTTAAAGAGTTATTTCCTTATTGTTTAATCTGCAAATGAAATGTATACTATATGGGTCTTCTCTATAGTAATAATTAGTGCAGCACTGCTGGAAGCTTCTCTCCCTGCAGTTTCAGCAGATATAAGTGGCCGCTAGTGAACAAATCTACAAGTCACAATGAATAACTAATAGAATACTAAACCTGGGCATTCATTAGAACATATATTCTTTCTTTCTAGTGTGTGGGTGAGAAAAGATCAAATTATCGTCCCGGAAAGGCAATAATCTGATCGGTTAAAATTTGGGAAAAAATTCTAAAAAGACAAAGTTCTGTCCTGTATTAATTGCCAATGATCGAGTGACTATCCTCGTAGCTCCTGTAACATTTGTCTTTGAGTTATAGGCATATTAAAGAGTGTCTATGCCATATGAACATTACACCAATTAGCTATAAAAGAAGCATTTCATATAACAATAATTTACCCTCCTTGAGCACAATTATTTAAATATTTCAAACAAAATGTGTTTTTATTAATAGTCATTTTCCACGCTGCCTCTCTTGTAAATATGTCAACTTTATATTTAAAGCCCTTTTTTGTCACCTGCAAATAATTAAGACACTCAATATGCAAAGCAACATCCTTGAAGAAAAACAAATAGTCATAATTCTGTTTAATTGTAACTAAATGAGGCAGAATTTATTTTTTTAAAGTGATAGACTCCAGGTGTAGCTTACGCACCCTCCGTGTTGTGCTTTAGTAATAGCTGTAATAGGATGGGACATGGGATGTATTAAATGTCATTTTATAATGAACAAGTATTGATTTTTTTTTATCCCTCTAATCTGTACGTAACAATGCTAAATGATTAACAATATCCTAAACATCATTTTATTTTCTCTTTGAATTTTTCTAATGGTACAAGGATGTGTACCATTAGAGATTCATCACTTTGTGCAGGTAACATTTATTTTCAATGTGTCGTAATTCATTTATCTGTTGCTAGAACTCTTTTGTATCTTAATACATGGCTGCCAACCTTTGCATATGAAGATCGTGTTATCAAGATGCTGCTCCAGAGGGGTGTGTCCTCTTCCATCAGAGGGGTGTGTCCTCTTCCATCAGAGGGGTGTGTCCTCATCCACCAGAGGGGTGTGTTCTCTTCCATCAGAGGGGTGTGTCCTC